>JAWQUT010000265.1:890100-944400 GCA_033807755.1 Ellobium chinense
GTTTAAAGCGGGTGAGCTCAAAACAGGAACGCACATGGTTCTTTATGCAAGTTTAATCTGAATGTATTAACTTGTAAAATGCAGTCTCGGTTCCCTTTCCTTTGTAAATAGCTCCTCCTATTCTCCCTCTGGTCTGCTTTTTTTCTCCAATCTTTTTTCTTACTTTCCATTTTCGCTCTGATTACTCATGTAATTCGTAGATAAGCTCGAAAGAAGAACTTTTATCGGCCATTGATTACAGCAGCCAATCAGATTCCTTGATGCTTAATGAGGTGATTGTGTTTGTTTCATGAACGTTGTACTCCCACTAAACCTTGAAGTATGGCATGTTTCAGCCAATCAAATGTTAGCTTGAAGATCTCGATATAATCTCGATGTCTATCATTTTCAGTTTGATTGGCTTGCGAGAAATATATTCTACGTCCTGGTTTAATTATGAACAGAAAATGAATTGCAGTCTATTCTGTATATGTCGACCACCTGCTGTGGTGATTGGGTTTCAAAGACCACAGTTCATATTCTTTTGTTGCCTGACCTCCACAACTATCCTTTCTCTTGTCCAAAATTCAGANGTTCTGTTCGTGCCTTTGATTAGCAACCTGGAAAAACAAATCTTTCTTTAATTTGTTACGAGGCATCAGACTGCAATACTTTTGCTTGCTTTCCTGACCTCGTGACAATATATCACAGGTTTTTCTTTCTAGTTTGAATATATGATTTACCAATTGCTATATGGTTACACCCAATCATGCGGTCAAGATATAATGAAAACCAGAAGACAAAGTCTTGACAGCGAAAAAAAAACATATTTAAGCTATCGCCTGACTGAGACAATAGCATCTTAAAGAACGATCAATGGGCCTGATATGCAGGATTGCGATTTGTTTTGGTCCCTGCGGCGTCGCGAAAGGGGATGTCTTTGTATTCTGTGGGCGGTTCTTAGCAAAGGAAGTATCAGATGTATGGTTTTGATTGGTACACGCCAGTCAAAGTGAGCAAGGGGGCACGCCTATTACAGGACTGCGTTTGTTTGGTCTCTATTGCGTCGCGTAAAAGCCCAACGGGCCGTCCTTGTATTATGTGGGCGGTCCTTAGCAAAGGAAGTAACAGATGTATATTTTTGGTTGGTATGCGCCAATTAGAGTGAGCAAGGGGGCACCCCTATTACAGGAGTGCGTTTGCATAGTCTCTATTGCGTTGCGTAAAAGCCCAACGGGCCGTCCTTGTATTATGTGGGCGGTCCTTAGCAAAGGAAGTAACAGATGTATATTTTTGGTTGGTACGCGCCAATTAGAGTGAGCAAGGGGGCACCCCTTTTACACGAGTGCGTTTGTTTGGTCTCTATTGCGTCGCGTAAGAGCCCAAGGGGCAGTCCTTGATTTCTGTGAGCGTTCTTTAGCAAAAGAGGCCCAGGGATGAAGTTTGATTCTTGCGCGTAAGTCGCAGTGAGGAAGGGTGCACACCTACTGGAGGTTTGTTAGAAATTTTACGTCTGTTGGATCACGGGAAGAGAAAGCTCGGCAACATGGTAGCAATCATCTACGGTTTCAGATTTGTTAGTTGACCGTCTTATCAATGGCTTGGGATAGAAGGAGAATGAGGCGAGACTCAAAGGTGGTGTACATGCTAATGAATGAAACAAAGATATGAGTATAACAAACACCATACGCAAGTCAGAGCATTATTTTTTTATCTCTTCCGCATTAGTTCCAGCCATCTTGGCTTGCCTAAAGACTGATACTTCCTTTGGTAAGGAAGGGTTATGGCATGGTCCTTCGTCAAATTGGAGGGACTATACAAACGCTGCCCAGGTTCCATTATACTCAGATGATCTTACATAGTCTGTGTGATATCCAAAAGGTCGACGTATACAGTTGGTGGTAAGACCAGGTTCGACCGAACAAGTATTATTTCAATCTAAATCTAATTCTAACAATACAATCTGAGCCTTATTCATCCTCTATCATCTGGAAATGGCGTCCGGCTGAGATTTCCTCCAGGAGCCAAACGTCCAGCGTGAATTTCACTGATAAGAATGCGCCTTTATCAGCCACTGACGGACATTTGAATTAAAAGTAGGCGAAAAGGCTGACAGACGGAGAGCTGATAATGAGGAGAAGAAAAATGCGAAACTTGATTACTGTGCAAGGAAATTGGCATGAAACAAGAAACAGAGCAAGAACAAAAAAGAAAAATCACCGATGCTCTTGCAAACAGCTCAAGGCTTGGCAATTTCCGTATTCATTTCAGTGTAGGCCCTGTCTCCTTGCTGCTTCGACTGGCTGAGACTTGCCTCATTCCTCCTGGTGTGGCCTCTGTGCATAATAACAGGATGTCACTGGAGGTAAGGCATTTGCAGACATTCATTCTTTGTCTATGCTTGTGGCAAGCTGATCCTAAGCATTCAGGTATACTGCAATGGAAATAATAGTCTACAGGTATTAAGTGTTCTTTTTGTTTTTCTTCTGTAAGTTGGAACACACAACACAAAGACCCCGTCTCTTTACTCCTCCTGAAGGCTCAGACTTGCCTCATTCCTCCTGGTGTGGCTCTGCGCTTAATAACAGAATGCCATGGGGTAGTAAAGCACATGCAGACATTCATTCTTTGTTTTCGCTTGTGGCAAACTGGTCGAAGGTATTAGGTATACTGTAATGTAAAGAAAATTTTTGCATATATTAAGTTTTCTTTTTCAATACAACGTTGCAATACAAGACACAGAGACCTGTCTCATGCTGATCTGAACCAGACTTGCCTCATTCCTCCTGTGCTTAATAACAGAATAGCACAGGGTGGTAGAGCATATGAAGATATTCATTCTTTGTCCTCGCTTATGGCGAGCTGACCGTAAGCACTAAGGTATGCAATAACACAAATAATATTTTTACATGTAATGAGTTTTTTTGTTGTTTTTTTCATTTATACCATGTTACAATACATTACACAGACGCCCTGTCTCATGCTGATCTGACGCAGACTTGCCTCAGTCCTCCTAATGCTTTATACCTAAGACCAAAGGTGGCCAGCCCCGTCAGAGTGACAAGAAGTCACATGGCAGCAGCACTAATTGCTAGACGAGGATATCTTCCCAAACATCCCAAATCCAGGGTAAGGAACAGCACATTCTTATCTAAACAACCAGATCTATTTGGCAAATCACCAATCGGTTGATCAGATCTTGTAAGTCTCCTCTTGTATTTAACATAGATACTAGGTTTGCTATATCATGAGTTCAGTTGTATCTGGATTCACAGAGAGTAATAAGGATAATAATTGCTCTTGATGTAAGCTCTATTCTAAAACGAGTGGCTTTTCACTTGCACACAGACGCCGTTCTTTTAATCTAGTCTATGAGGGTTGTTGAAAGCATAGAGCTTTTGTTGTTGTTTTTTTTCGGCTGTTGATTATCTTGTAGACGTACGCTGGGTGAAAATCAAGACATTCTTCCGATTTCCTAACTCATATATACAGGATACTCACTAATTCTTTACGATAGTCCTTAGCCATCACATTTCTCGAAAACACCCTTTTCTCGCGACGCTACTTTCCACCTTAATCTGATGTGCAGGTGTTTATAAATGTTGCTTCACCCACCTGGAGAGGATACTTGAGTTATCTCTTTGTGGATACCTTGGTACACTCCAAACCAACACGGTAAACTTGTTTCCCTCTTGGGTACAGCCATATAATTTGCTTCAGTGACTGCAACATCCGGCGATTATTAAATGGTTCATAAGACGAATATAGATCAGAAGGTACAGAACCTTTGAAAGCCAGCTGCCTGTATAAATACTGCACCTGAATAGTTTCAAGGTAAGGCCTTTGCTGTTAAGTTGGTCAGATGTTTGCTTCCCCTGGTTTTAAGAAATCACGTGCGTTTGAAATCAAAGGCACGGACATTTTGACACTGTTCTGCGAGTTGAACACCCTTTGGTTTAAAAAAAAAAAAAGAAAAATAAGCACTCATTACAGTATATTGTAAATCAGCTGGAATGTGAAGAGATTTTTTTTTAATAAAGGAGGTGGAAATCACAAGAAAAACGAAAGGGCAAAGTAAATTCACGCCGAAAATTAAAATGAAGAAAATGAATAAAATGAAAATATGACTTTTATTTTACCCCGTAGGGAAACTGATTTACAATGTCATACAAAATCATGCAACAAAGCAGTCCCATTTTTTAAAAAAATATACTGGATTAAAGGCGGGGAAAGTGGATCGGGTATGTAAGAGTCCTGATAGCGGTATTTGCTCCTGCAAGTAACAATCAGCATTAACATGAACTTTATATACAAACGATATTATTGAAATGGTGTGCAAGATTTTGTCCCCCCCCCNCCCCCCCCACCCCCCTTTCATTTCACTACATGCATACTTCAGAGAAATAAACTTCCGTCTCAAAAATAATCCAGGTTTCTGATTATGGCCAAAAATGATGTTGTTGCATAATAACTGGGTCAACAAAAAAAAATCCGCTCGTGAATTTGGATTTCCTTTTTATCAGTTCAGCTCTTGAGCTCATAACCTGCTCAAAATAAGTTTGATTTATATGCATGCTGCAAGCCTTGTATTGATTAGTAAGCCCATCCTCGCCTCGTGGCTATGCATTTTTGCTGCAGAGCTAGATTAAAAAAAAAAACCGAAAAAAAAAAAATCGAAATTGTGATAGGACAGCTAGTCACAAAGCCAGCAACAAAAATGACGACAACGACAACGACAACGACAACGACAACGACAACGACAACAACAACAAAAGCCGGAAGTACAACGAGACACTTCCTGTTAATGTGGTAGGGCCTACAAAGGGCTGCAACTGCGGGTCTTATGGTAGCACATCCGCACATATTAATTTACAACTCATAGTCATGAGGATAATGAACACGACTGTTGCCTTTCCCAATGCAGTTTTCGGCTTTCTGACCATCCATTATTTGGGGTCAAGGATTGCATGAGATAGGGCATGCAAACAGGGCATGCAAATGAGTTAGCCCTTGTTTTCTCGAAATTGCATGGGGTCCCAACTGGTTTGGTGGAGGGCTCAAATAATGGCGCATTGCACAGAGTTTTTGTTGTTCTGTTCCAATTAAACTAATTTATTGTTATTTTTTTTCTTTAAATTTAGATATTCATCTGCATTATTGATCAGTGTGAATGGCCAATGAACATTAGGACTGAGCTGACAGTAGAAGAAAGTTAGAAAAGCATGTAAGCTAGATATCTACGTCTAACATCCATGGTCATGCTCCGACGGAGACTTTAACGATAGTGATGTGGAAGGACATTTTTTTCTGCAGTATCAACGGACAAAATGGCGGGTAGCATGGCGTCATTAGTCGTGTCGTGTCTTACTTTTCCTTTGGCAAAATGGCGACATTCACATAGCAGACTGTGCCTTTTTTCTCCACTTGTCCTCTGAAAAAAAGTGGCTGTTGTTTGGGTTTTTTTTTTTCAGCCTGAAGTCATTCTCATTTACGCAGGAACTCAGAAGAGTTTACATCAGCCATATTGTGAATCTGTGGGATCTTTTATGAACGCTCCTGGTCCTGCCTGTCTGTCTGCAGCTTCGTCAGGAAGATTACATTGTTTTCTGTGCATGAAACTCGCAGAGCTTGCGTGTTTGAATGTGAACAATGAACGTGGTGTTTTGAATTGCTGCAATGCGAAGATCCATTTCCCCAGTGTTTGAGGACAAAGTCTTGTATCGATTCCACTTAGTTATAACCTGCTCCAAAAGCTTGCTCAGATCTGGTGAGCATTCAGTGTCTAAGATCACAATGATACTTCATCTTCACAGGTCACTTGGCTTCTCTGTTCATATGACAATGTAGAATAGACAGTTGTTGTAAGCGTAATCCCATTTGAATTCGTCAGTGCAAAATGTCGTAGTATTGATTTCAGACCGTCGCACCCTTTCCCAAACTTCACTCAACGCTGGTGCACGTCAAAGATCGCAAGGGGAGGTAAACCCCACATGCTAGATTCTCTGTCCAGGGTTATTAGATTCGGACATGATCTGCCCCCGGTCAAGCAATAAAAGACATCCTCATCGGCACAATGATGGGGGACAACTAGTCCGAAATGAGGCCCCCGGGGCCCAACAATAAACGGAAGAATGCATGATTGAAATCACGTGTTGAATGGGAACATTTTTCTGCCCTCCAGCCACAGTATTGTTTTCTCTCTGCCACCTTTCTTTCCTGTCCCTTCACAATGAAGAGGGTTACCCTGGCCAAGGAAGACAACTGAGGGGCTCTTCTTCTCCATCTTATTTTTCTTCCTCTTCCTTCATTTTTTCTAACTTACGAGCTACTCCCTCCTGTTTGTAGTCTTTTCTATAAATCATCAATTTACTACTATCAGCATTTCTATAACCTTCATTGTTATCATTATATTACTGCCTATATTTCTTCTTTTCTCTCCAATTTCTACTGGTGCCACTACTACAGTAATTACGATCATCACGAATATAATGCTACTGCATCACTGCCACCACCACCTCCACTTCCACCACTGTAATCACCAACATCATGGCCATCAGTACTAGACACGACTGCAAATACGATATCACTCATTTCTCCACCTTCTTATCATTCTTATGCTTCATAACCATCATTATCCTCATCCTCACCATCACCATCACCATCACCACCATCATTATCATCATCATCACCATCATCACCATCATCATCATCATCATCATCATCATCATCATCATTTAAACTTGAGAAAAATTAAAAGCTCAACCTTGATTCAAGGAATTTATTAAAAAGCTAGTTAAGAAATAAGAACGAAAATTACCTCTAAACGTTTCGGCTCTAAGGCCTTTATCATCATCATCATCATTATCATCATCTTCAAAACAATAGATACTCTCAACTGTGTTTTGAAAATTCATTAAATGTTCCAAATTTTTGGACGGTAGACCTTTCTCAAGGAACAACAACTATCACCACCACCATCATCATCATCATCATCATCATCAGTTTACTCATCATGACCAGCACCACTGTCACATCTTCATTACTTCATCTTACTTACTTCTGTCAGTCTTCATTTCTCTCTCATTCCTTTTATCCAATATCCTTTTCTCTCATTCTTGTCCAGGCCACCCTGGAGGCAAGGCCTGAATGACCAGCGATGCTATCTGATGTTTTCACACCAGAAACCAATTTCGTCCTGCTGTTTTCTTTTCAGGGGAGTGACAAGCTTGCGCGCGGCCTTGCCTCGGGTCATGACCTTTGGATCTGTTTAAAATCAAGAATCAAAAGAGTGAAAACATTTGGACAAGCCTGCATACCTTACCATGAGTTAAGCCACTCCCTCTTGATCCTCTCCATCACCTCCCCCATCCCCAACCCAAGCCTTAAGTAAAGTAAGCTCTGTCTTCACAAGTTGGTAGACTCTACACGTAGCGTTCTGAAAGGAAGAAGCAGGACCTAAGGAAGCTGTGCAAGTTGCAAAGTTTGCACTCCCTCCGCACTCCTTCCCCGGACTGTTAAAGCCTCCACAGCTTTTCAGTTTGATTCATCTGCATCAAAAATTAGTCCAGATTTTTTTTTGAGTAAACCATAACACATCAGGTACATGTATGGAAGGAAGAAGCAGAACATATGGAGGTTTGACCCTGTGCAACTTTCAGATTTTCCACTCCCACCGCTCTCCTTCCCAAAACTGTTAAAATCCCCACAGCTTTCCAGTAGGATTTATCTGCATCAAGAATTGGTCCAGTTTTTTGTTTCTTTTCCTTTTTTTCGGCAAACCATTACAAATGAGATATGTGGGTGGCTTTGAAAGGAAGAGCCAAGACGTATGGGAGCTTGACCGTGTGCAAATTTCAAATTTTGCACTTCTTCCACGCGCCTTCCCCACACTATTTGAAATCTCCACAGCTTTCCAGTTTGATTCATCTGCACCAAGAACTACTCGAGTATACTTTTTTAAAGTCATTTTGACACAAGCAGGAGAATATCACGCCCCTTACCCTTCTGTCCCCTCTTAGATTTTTGATAGGTGAGGATTGGTGAAGACGGTCCTTGGTGTTCCTTTCGGATGACCTGTCTTTTCGTTTTGGGCTTCAGTAAATACTTTGCTCTCCTGGGATGTAGAGGATCCTTGGAGCCTTCTCCACTATCTCCTCCTCCCTCCTGCCCCTCCTTCCTCTTCTCTCCCTCTCTCCCGCCTCCTCCCTTGTAAGAAGGTTAGTATCGGCCCTGAATGAATACGTTGTTTCTTCTTAGCTCGGTCCCATCCCTAATTTCGTTCACCTATCGAAGTTTACCCGGGTCTTTGATGCTGTGTTTACTTGAAACAGTTTACAAAAGCTCGAGCCATGTAAATTGCGATTGCATGGAAATTTCGTCTCGAAATAGCAGACATGCCCTTAGAATAAGGAACCTGGGGATGCTGGGAAAGACATTTTAATGCCACAGCTAACAAACGGAAATTATTTTGGAAGAGGGAGCGAATTAGAAACGCTGATGGAATGAAGATGGAAGCAAACAGCGGGTTTGGAGACGTAGAGCTGCGTCGCCTGTGGAGCCAGCTGAGAGTAAGCGACCAGGATCTGGAATCTTCGAAGCTTTTAATAAAAAGAAACTTTGCAACACCAAGGTCATGATACCTGTATGTTGTTTTTTTTTTTTTCTGCTTCTGCGTGTCCTTACGTTTAGTGTGCAGTGGTGCAGTGCGGTCCGTCAAGGCAGGAAGTGCATGTTTAGTGTGGAGTGGCATTGTGGAGTCCTGTAAAGTACAGCGTACATTGCATGTTTAGCGTCTATTGGCGTAATGTGGTTCCTTCGGGTATAAAGATGCCAAATGATCCTGGCCAAAAGAATGTGCACGTTTAAATAGTCTTTATAAAATTATAAACTGACCCTGAGGAGGGGAAATAGGATTATGAATTCACTTGAAAATGCTCCGAATGTTACGAAAGTAATTGTAGATTTAGATTATGGTAGGATTTACCACTAATTTATAAAAATTTCTGTTTGATGCTAATAGTATAAGCTCAAAGTGTTTACTAAAGGCAAAGACCTTAGATTTTAGGTATTTTTATCCCTGCCAAAACTCAAAATCTGATTAGTCTTGGTATGTGTTTTTATGTACCAAAATTTTATTTTGATTAAGAATGAATGAAAGACCCTGCAAATTATTTTGGCTCATTGCACAAATAAGGATGGGGTGGGTGAGAATGCCTCATACCAGTATGGCTAACAGTGAATAATACACTGCGTTCTTCAAATAGTGCCAGGCACATTACATAATATATTTTTCTTTAGCGAGGACTAATTTGAACGAAAATTTGGAAATATCTTTTCGCCAGGATTTAATTTCGCGGGCCTCGTGTGATGCTTTTCTTTTACATGTAGGAGCATAAAGTCTGGAGTTATCTGCAGAAGAACTGCAGTGGACAAAAAAATATTTGCCTTATCTTATAAAAAATCGCTATCAATATCGCGAAATTAGCATTTCTCCTTCGTACTGATTAAAAAGTATACCATAATCGCTAATGTCCGAATATTGAGAGAAATGACTAGAAATAACTGCCTCTGAGTTTCCTTGCAGACTACCGCCCTTTATCTCCAGAGTTAGGTCCCTTTGAAAAAAAATCTAAAAGAGTTTGTTGTTGTTTTTTTTCGCGGTAGGTAAGTTTTGACAATAAAACTTCACTTGCGAAATTCGCTAAAATGATATCCTCGCGACATAACTACTTCCACATTTTGTACTTTTCTCTGTGTAGGTAGTTACAAAAGTGAAAACGAACGAGCAAGATTCTTACTTAAACTAAATTTTTGGATTATGTCTCACCTCCAGAAAGATGCCAGGCGGTGAGCTTAGTGTCAAGGTCATAAATGGGTATTTCCGAGCTCAGGCAGGATCAAGCAGAGGCAGATCATCGAAATCAGGTCATGGACAACCTGGAAAACATACAAACTGAAAAATTGAACGAAAAATCGAGTAAACATTGGATGATTAAGGCTTACATTGTGTGGCTAATCACGGACAAGTTTTCTCTCTCTTGGGGTAATACTGTGGCTGCTGAACTTTATTGTGATGTTCCTCTTTCATGAGAAAGTTGAGTCACCTTAGACTATAGCTATTAGTACTATGCTTCTTTAGTAATAATAATAATATGCATTTTGTTTGTGAGCTCACGCCCACTATTATTACCCCTACAGGCCTGATCACTCTAGGACTTTCTTAGCTCCCTGGGGAGTATACAGCCGCTGTCATTTACAGGCGCTGATCATTAGCATTCTGAAACTATCCTCCACTGCCCATAGCCAGGTACCCCTTATACAGACGGGTGGGCTGAGAAAAATGTGAATCTAATGCTTTCTCAGGACACTTACAACAAGACTATGTTCGGGAATCGAACCCACGACCTTTATATCTTGAGGCCAACGCATTATCCGTTCGGCCACCTTGCTTCACAGTAGTACAGTGGTACTTGGAAATGCTTTGACGTCACTTCAAAGGCGATCTCCATCATACACGCAGTGCCTCAGTCATGGGCGTCCAATTTGGAATTGATATTAAGTACGTGTAAACAACTCAGATCAACAGCTCTTCGAGCTCTCATTAAGAAAATGTGTTTTGGCAAATATCGATAAAGCAATAAAGACCCGGCACCCCTGTGGTCTAGAAAATGATAGTCGACGCTTGTCAAATTCTGAGCTCGCGAGAGGCACAATCTAATACTTTACAGTAATAGAGGATGCTTATCCCAACCTTTGATCCTCAAGCGTGTAGTCTACAAGGAACATTTTGTGAGTCGATGATATATTATTGGCAAAGATGGTGGAAACGACTCAGTTATGTGTGTGTGTGTGTGTGTGTGTGTGTGTGTGTGTGTGTGTGTGTGTGTGTGTGTGTGTGTGTGTGTGTGTGNAGAGGGAGAGAGAGAGAGTAACAGAAAGAGAGAGAGAGAGAGAGGGAGAGAGAGAGAGTTACAGAAAGAGAAAGAGAGAGAGAGGGAGAGAGAGAGTAACAGAATTAGAAAGAGAGAGAGAGGGTACGTGTAAAAAGAAATGAAATACAGTGTCAGCGCAGGTTATCCCCCTCGGAACCCCCTTATCGCAATATTCCTTTTGTTTTTGGGGGTAGAGGGAAGGGAGGATCAGAGGGCGATCGAACGGAAGAAGACTGAGCACTATAAAAGTCCACGCAAACAGATGGGTTTGTCAATATTTGGTACGGGAGGCACCCTCCAAGACTATTTCTTGGAAAGGGACGGGGGACGGGGAGGGGAAAGGGGGATGACCTGGGCGGGATGAATCTACGAAGAGTGAGTGAGTGAGTGAGTGAGTGAGTGAGTGAGTGAGTGAGTGAGTGAGTGAGTGAGTGAGAGTGAGTGAGTGAGTGAGTGAGTGAGTGAGTGAGTGAGTGAGTGAGTGAGTAAGTGAGTGAGCGAGGAGCGAGCGAGTGAGTGAGTGAGTGAGTGAGTGAGTGAGTGAGTGAGTGAGTGAGTGAGTGAGTGAGTGAGTGAGTGAGTGAGTGAGTGAGTGAGTGAGTTACAGTTTGATAAAACATAAACGATAATCTTTCAGATTTCTTTCTGCTGCGTCGGAATAAGATGTAAGGGAGGAGGGTAGTTACGACCACGATAATGAAGAACAAGAAATTACATTTCATCAGCGGTAAAAGAGTCCTGGTGAAATGTTTCAACATGTGAAATTTTATTGATTTCGACAACTTATTACAGACCTGACTTCAAAAGCCAGACTGTTTATGTGATTGCTAGACCCGGGCATGACATGGGAACTGTAACAATGAGGCCACAGGGTGTAATGAATAGGTTTGCAAGATGAAGATTTTGGCTGCGCAAGTGAGTGGGTGATGAAATTCCATACAGACATAAAGAAGTGAGAGTTGGCGATTGCAGCCAAAGTGTGATGACAAGTTTTAAGTTTTGAGCTCACTTACAAGGAGTTTGGTGGGGAACCAGATAGATGAACTGGATGACAGAGAGAGTTTTGAGAGACAGAGAGAGAAAGAGGGGAGGAGGAACGGAGGGAGGAAAAGAGATTGGAGGAGGTGGGGGAAGGAGAGGCATGAAGCTGTGGTTGTGGTAAGCAATAACAACTTATTTTGAGATAGAGAGAAGTGGGAAATTAACATAATATGGCACTAGTGGAACAAGTGGGACGTACAGACAGACTGGAAGTACGGAAGGGAAAAGTTACAAGAATGAGATCTCGAGATGAACTGCAAATCTAAGTGATAGAAAGAAAGAAAAAAATGTGTATAGGTGAAAAAGACTCAGTGAGACAAACTAATGAACGTCAAAGAGAAGCAGTGAAGTAGAAAGAAGATGCCAAATTCTTAAAATGTGTTTGTTAGTGTGTGTGTGGGGGGGAAGGGGNGGGGAGGGGAGAGCGAGAGAGAGAGACCCAGAGAGAGACAGAGACAGACAGAGACAGAGGGAGAGGGAGAGGGAGAAGCAGAAAAGAATTTTTATGGAATCAGATATTACGAGCCTATTATGGGTGGGAAAGAAAGAGTCGAATGAGTGACACTGAATGCGAGAGAGGCCAAGAACGAGAGAGAGAAAGAGAGAGAAAAAATGAGAAAGCAACAAATGAAGTAATGACAGGAAGCACTTGACATACATTTTATGTATACTATATCTTCAAGATAAACAGAAAGAAAGGAAAGAAAGACATCCTAGATAAGAGAGAGTGAGAGCATCTTCATCATAAAGGGAACATTTGCAAGGGACTCTATGACTGAGGGCTCTGCTGACCTCAATGTCCAATGAAGTCAAAACGAGGTGAACCCGGGGAGCAAATACAACGAGTTCTTGACGAACATTGAATTACATCCCTTTCGAGCATCTGTCCCTATGGAGAGGCTTGCGTGTACTAGTGGTGGGCCGATACCTGAAGTTTTAGGTATCGCGATACTCAGGATTCTGCCTCAAAGTATCGAATGTATCGATTCTATTTCGATCCTGATACTTAATTCTGAATAGACATTTCGATATGTTCGAGACCTGTAAATACTTCCGATGCTTTCGAGACTTCCTTTACTTACTTTACTTCTGGTACTTTCGATACCCTTTGATACCGCTAACTGGGTTTCCACCACCAGGGACACGGGCATCTAGGTTGGTACAGAGAATCGGAATAGGACCAAACTTAATCTCGATACTTCCGTTACGTTCAATATCTTTTATTTAATACCGTGGACACTGAATAAAAACTACATGACTTACAAAATTATCGATACGCAGAAACGATACTGTCCACCAGTAGCAAGCACCTCGCCTGTAAAGAGGTGCCAGCATCTGATAAAGACATTCAGAGTCAACAAACCATCAGCCGCCATCTTTGGTCCCGTCGCCCGCCCGGCTCTCAGCGATTGGATTATACAAAACGCGATAACGGAAGCCAAGGGGAAAGGAGTTTGCCAAACCCTGTGTTTGGTTGTTGGAAATGGAGGGGAGAAATGTCCTTTGTCATCGCCCTCAAACATGCGCTTGAGATTGTATACGCTCACAAAATAAAAATAATCTGGATGGATTAAGTTTACAAACAACACACTGCATTAAAACATACAGACACGCACGCATACATGCATGTGTGGCCGGATGGTACGGTATGTTATTACATTTTAGGAGGAGGAGATGTAGCCTGGACTGATAACGAAAACGATTTTTCATAATCACTGTGAAAGATCAATGAGAGGAGAGACTGAAAAATACTAATCATTAAAAAATGACCTATCCCTTCGGGAAATTGAATCCAGGGCCTCTAAGCATGCAAACTGAGCAGCTACCCCTTACATCACAAGGATCAAAACCGTATAGCAATTTAATCCTTATATCCCCTAACACATCCTTATATCGTTCCTTAACATCCATATAGGTAAAACGTGCGTCACTCGTGATCTTGGCACACGAATTGCTCACACATACACAGGCAACGATTTCTCTTTTCTTTCTTCATTGCATAGCCAAGATCACCATCAATGCCATACTAATTTCTCCACAGTGATGGATTTAGACTTGGTGAGACCAAAGGCTAAATAAATAAAGTTTGGAGGCCCTTCTTAAAAAGTAACATAGATATGCATACGGAAACAAAAAACTTGGGGCGTCACCAAAAAAAAATTAAAAAATGGAGACATAGCTCTACGATATCTTTTTACTATTTAATAACAAGTCACTTCAAATGAAACATGCAAAAGTCTTTTCAAAAGACTGCACTTGTTGACTATATAGTTTTATCAAAATTCAGCTGACTTATAACATAATTTTGTTTTGTGGGGTCCCTGCGGACTGGGAAGCCCTATGCCAAAGTTTATTTCGCTAGGCATAATTCGGCATTATGTCTCCAGCACTTACTGAATCTCCAATAGGCTTCTTCAGATCTTGCACGTCATCAATAGGAGGCCACTTGGCGAGGCTGGGGGTCAAAGTGAACAGCGGTGCATAACATCGGCTGAGGCTAGTGTTCAGCTCTCTGTATAGCTTGGAGAAAATGACGTTCCTGGGACTAAAATTATACTGATGACCTAGATCTAGTTCATCAAACTGTTCTTTTGTAGGGTATCCCCACGAAATCAGTGTAATTCATAGATCTGTCTCAATATGCGGACTTCTTTGCTTGGGGAGCGGAAGGACAGATCTGTGAAATGTTAAAATTAGAAGCTGGAACTAATGCTCAGGCCTACCTTCGTATTAAGTCTATTGTCTTAATATGAGTGGGATACTAGCCCTCTAGGCTCTACAGAGCCACCACGAGTACTACCACTGTGCTTTTAGTCACCTTACTCGCATCTGGCGGAGTGCTTATGATGTAATGAGATGTCCTGCATATTGACCAGGTCAGTTCAACTTTCTGATGCTCCGTGTCATAGACTGTTAATTCGATAGTTTCAATTCATACTCCCATGTCATTTGAAAGCTGATCAATCTTCGGTGATTTAATGAGCACAGATCTGGCACAATATAATTATACCAATATAGCAACAAATCATATAGCTTAGCTACATACATTTTCTTGTTCCATTCATGACTTATATACTCGTAATTATGGCGGACGGTAGCTTTGTTCAGAGTCAATTCAATTCAGTTCAATTCAATTCAATTTGCATTGAATTGAACTGAATTGAATTCAGAGCCTTTGGAGGGAGAAGACGGTTCGATAAAGATTAATACAGAAAATAATTGAGAACATAACTCTAGTTATATCCTTCACTTTTCAAACAATGGGTTCATCCACCCTTGTCTTTCTCCGAGAGTTACGCTCTTTTAAGTTACTGTGCTTATGAAGACAGATTGACGCACTGTTTATAGAAAGTCATAAGTCATGTTTAGACATAAATACAGCGTTCTGTGCTTTTGTTTTCACAGGACCCTAATCAATAAAAACTGCAGGGAGAAAACAATATTGCATGCTGCTTAAGAGAAATGTAACATTAACGTTGTTTTGTCTCGTGGAAATAAAAAGAAGAAACAGAAAAAAAGGAAACTTCCACTTTGCAAGAAAGCTGCCTTTTCATATTTCTGACATTTGGCATCACTGGCCATTTATTATCGGCAGCATGACAGGAAAGCAATGGGACAGCCCAGAAAATGACTCAGTGAAAACAAGCATTCTGATGGTGTGGGCCTTATTGTGTTACCCCACTTCAGTTCCACACCATCCGAAACTTGGGAGAAACAAGTGTGTGTCCATTCGCCAAGAATCATACTTGGACGTGGGAAAAGGGAAGTAATCGGCGCAATTAACGCGCACGCCGGAAGTGATTCCAGAGCGGAAGAGGAAAGACGGAAACTTCTCAAGATACATAGGAGTAGGCTTTCTGGCTTTTTTTTTTGTGACTTGTCTCGCTACCACGTCTTGGTTCGGTTTTTGCTTCATAGTCTCCTTATGTCGCCTTTATCGTCCGTCCACTATTTCCTCTCTCAAGACTGCATTCCTTTATCCTCTGCCTTTTAGCTTCTTCTTTTCCCTTGCATCTCTCTGTTCCTGCCGTTTCCTTTCTCTTCCACTCTCGGTTCTGCTCCTTCCGTCTTGACGCTGATTGTAAGCGGGAACCCGAGCGGCCGTTGATTGAAGAGACAAAAATGGTCGTGCCAATCAAGGGGACTCTACTCTCTGTCAGACACGGGTTAGCGCTCACTGTCGCTCATTCTGGCAGGTAGGATCAAAACATGCGTTTCGGACGAGACCCCTCTTTTCTCGATTACCCATGCATTCTTAGCGATCACGGTTTTTGTATACATTTTGCATATCGCCAAGGAAACAGCCCGGAAAATCATCTCAACTATTTCTACGTGCAGCGTACAGTGCTAAAGCATTCAAGGATGCCTGCCAGCAGATTTCCTTCACACTTTAACTCAGACTTTCTCCTGTCCCTTGGCACAGTCTTGGGACCAGATTACCATCCAGATTCTCTGCTACACAGCATTCAATGCCGTTACGCAAATCCCACTCCTAATATCTTGTTAATAGTGCACTGTGAGAGGTGCGTAGATCTAGCACTATTTTTATTGTTTTGTTTTTCCTTGTCAAATCTTACTTAGAGTTCAGCTTCAAAGTGCAGTTTGTTATGACAAATAGCTTCTATGTCAAGTTTACACATCCCTAACACCTCAATGCGGTGTTCCTGGATGATGCAATTCACGGTTTGACGAAACTTAATGAACAACAATAATATAGCCTCAAGACTTAAAACTGAAAGTCTGTGGCAGGCTGAACCTGTTCGCGGGTTTGTCTGTTGTTTCGAGTATGGGTTTCAAATTATGTAAGATATCCTGGTATGGCGAAGAAGGAAACATAAGAAATGTGTCTTATCTTTTCCCTAGGTGGCCCCGTGGGAAGACGGGAAAGAGGCAGGGCAAGTCCTGTTTCCACTGGCTGACAAAAATAGCCAGCGGTGTTCCGTGATTGCCAGTTGAGTGCATAATATCATGGCCTCTGTAACCCAGAATTGCTTGCTGGCGTTATAAGGCCAGATTCCTTAATAGCTTTTATCACATTAATTCTAATATAAGAAGGGTAGTATATATGTGCACGTAGATGTGGGCAGGTGATTTATTTATTCAAATAACCCCTTTATATCGGGGCTGTATCCAAGGAAGATACAATACAAATAAAAGGTGTTAGCTAAGATACAGGCATTTAAGATCATACAAATAACTGGAACATTACAAGCAAACTACAGCAGAGTAAAGAACATCAATTAGTATAAAACTTCCTCTTCTCCCAGGCCTCTAAAAGGAACTGTTTAAAAGCTTCATCAAATTTTAAGAAAGTCTCATTGTTGATGTTGTCATGTAAAATATTTTCTCCTAATAGAATCAACATCTTAGAATAGAGAGGTAATGACATATAAAACTGGAATAGATTAGGGGTATCTAAAAGGTTGTGTTGTAAAGTATTTATGAACTTGATTCTTTCNAAGGGTAGTATATATGTGCACGTAGATGTGGGCAGGTGATTTGTGTCACAAAATTATATATCCACTCACAGGTTTGCAGAATGTCTGGAGTAAATCTGTTCACTATTTGCATAGCGTTCACGAATGGAAGATAAAACCTTTGAAGATGAATGTGCCGAAGTTGGAAATTATGGGCTATGCTTTACATTGCAATTTTTTATAAAAATTTCCATATCATTGTCGCACAGTGTCTATAAGTCAGAATGATGCTGCACACCTTTGAAAAGAAGCGGTGGACATTTACGACACTAAGGAACAATTTCCTTGCCTTGCAAATTAGTCATGATTAGTGCGCATAATGACCAGCACGACGATAAAAACGGACTTAGAATTACGCCTGGGCTTTTCTCAAGCCCCGCACACTTGAAGGCATAAATCTTACGTTTTTTTCATTAAGACTTTTCAATGGCATTGTACCCTGGGACGGCAGCACGGGCTGACAGGATACTGTAAATTTGTCTCTTCTAAGCCTTATGGCCCATCCCATAAAATCTCTGTGTCCCTCTTTGCCGAACTCAGTTCTTGGCCAAGGAAACAGACACGGGTTAGGAAACGATCGCTTTTGTTATCAGTGTTGGAATCAGTGACTCATTGCCACAAAGAGTTTCCTTTAGACCAAAATTAAAAGAGTCCAGGAGATAATGCTTTAGAGGCTTTCCCTAAACTTAAGAAAATTCCTTGTTAGAAGCACCAAAGTTGCCTTTTTTTGGTTGTGTCTTTTTCCCCTTTTCTCTGTTGTCACGATGACATTGATTTTGTCAGGTCCTTTTGTCCTTTGAACAGGATGCGCATGCTGGTTTTCTTTTTATCTTATCACAATTTTGGATAAGGTTGTACATTCTGTGTGCATGTCTGCTTCCATATCTTCATCCCTAGCTTTATGTGCCAAAGCAAAAACAACAACATCAAAGAAAAAAATTGATGTTACTCATTGTTGACGAGACTTGTGCATTGTTTCCCTCCCTGGCAGGAGATTTACACTTTCAAAACGCAGTTGTTAGCTGGTACAACACGCAGTCAATGAGCCATAGACAAGACACGCTGAGGAAAATCAACATTTATGTGGAGTCATGGGGGGGGGGNGGGGGGGGGGGTCTCTGTCAGTGACGCCACTCATAAAGATTAGAAAAGCTAGAAAATTATTGCCGATTGTGCGCGACTAAAATACATGTACATGGATTCGCTTGTTTGGTTCCTGCAGTTGACAAAATGGAAAACCCCTTCTTTTCTTAGCAAACGAAGTATCTGTCTGTAGGCACGCGAAGATGGCTGCGACTAATGCGGAAGGGGCAAAAAACAATGTACTGACGTGCGAGTGGTGTTTGCTGTATCTAAATATTTTTCTTATTCATTAGCATGCAAACCACGTTGATTCTTGCTACATCCTCCTCCAACACAAGACCATTTATAAGATGCTCCACTAACAAATTTGAAATCATAGATACTGGTAGCTGGTTACCGCCATGTTGCCGAGTTTTTTCTTTCGGGTTTGACAAAAGACGACACATTTCTAACAAAGCCTTCCTCACTGCACACCATCCAAAAGCGCACCATTTGCTAAGAACTGCCCACAAATTACAAGAACGACCTCTTCCGCGACTGCTGCAGTGACCAAACAATTAATGTAGCCCATGCAAGAACGTCTCTAATTCGTCCTGACAATCTAGTTTTTCTATCCCCCACAGTAACAAAAGAGCAGAGAAAGCCAGCCTACCAAGTTAATTTTATACCTATATATTGATTCTCAAAACTTGATGTTAAAAAAACTGGCACTCTTTTTTGGAGTCTTCACCCTTGAATCTCCAACAAAGTGATCCCTCCCCCTTCTTTTATCCCTTGCGCCCATCCCGGTACAGTCATAGTATCGGACAGCCGTCTTCGACTCCATTCAGTGCATCAAGGAGAACGAGCCAAGGCAATGGTGATGAACCGTTGATCAAGCATTTTAGTGATTTCAGTCCCTACCGTCCCAAACTGTGGGTCTCTCTCTCTCCGCCTGATCGAAGGATGGCCACGCTGATTACTTTGGGAGTAATTAAATCTGACTTTATCTTTCCTCGACCCGTTCCTTCCCAGCCTGGGCCCAGGACAGGGGCGGAAAATGTGTTGGTCAAGGGGGAAGGGTTCAGGAGACTATCCTCTTCCTCCGCTCATGAAGAAATACATTGTATAGTGTCATCAAGGTGTCAGGTGGTTTGAAATGAAAAGAAGTTAATGAGATTGGGGTTTATATTTGATCGGCCTCCTTTC
Source organism: Ellobium chinense (assembly GCA_033807755.1). Taxonomy (NCBI): domain Eukaryota; kingdom Metazoa; phylum Mollusca; class Gastropoda; order Ellobiida; family Ellobiidae; genus Ellobium; species Ellobium chinense. The sequence goes on from JAWQUT010000265.1 coordinate 909,800, forward strand.
TTACGCCCACCGGCCTTTTATACAAAATTGAGGTAGACTGTGGCCGTATGCAAATCTCATACCTTAATTAACGTCTTGCGTTAACCACCGTGCGTGACCACTGCCTATGTCCTGGAAGTTTCCAGTGGTTACCGCTTTGCGTTAACTAACGTAAAGATTATGCATACGTCCACTGGTCTCTCCTCACTCCAGCCAATGTCAGTCTACGCCACCGAATGCAGTTCCCAATGTTTACAGCTCCCGAGATCTCTCGCCCGTCCACGTGAATTCCTCCCAATCAGACCAAATCTGGGAACTCCACCATTGCTAATTCCTTTTTGCAATCGAAGACGTGGAAAGTTTCCACCCTTTTCTCCTCCCAATTTATGAGACGGTGTGAGTCGAGAGGTAATGACGCAACAGCCGGCTTGAGAAACTAACAGTTACAGTAGTCACAGTCAAACCAAAGAGTGTGTACACGTATCTAGGCAAGAGGGGACACTTCGCATGCTCAGAGCGAAGCCCACGATGAGCTGGTACATGGTGTGCTCAGCGAGCATGGTGAAATACAAGTAAATAAAAGTTCAGGTGATATGCCAACGTAATAATGAACGCCCTCTCCCCGTCTGGTGTGTCCTTTACAATGTGTAGATGGTGTGTTCAGCGGGTATCACAAATAATATTGCAAACACATGTTCAGGCTTCATGATCCGGCATAGGTGAGCCCTCTTGGTCAAACTGATGTGGATGTGGTAGTTGGCGAAACACAGAGAAATCGGGTGGTCGTAACCCGAATGTGAAGGATTGTCTGGAAAATTTTCTCAGGTCTTCCTAACCAGTTTATAGTGCTGAGTATCCAAACTTCAGATGGAAATAATAATTGGGTTGTATATCCTTATGCTAGCTATTAAACTGTATACTTCAAGTTTCGGAACGTGAGAACGTATTGCTGAGTGGGGAAGGGATTCTTCTTGGTGTAGTCTTTGAAGAATAACCATGACTACCTATTATGAAGCAAACGTACAAGTTATCAAATTATTAGTAGATGATTATCCATTTCCCTGAAAAAGATGATGTTTGGCAACATTTAGAAGTTAAGGGGCTGTTTTTCAAGGATTTAAGGGGAAAAAAGGGTATTCACATTGTTTACTCAGACAGTATTACTGACCCTTTCAAATTATAAAACCTTAATTGAAATGCCTGCCCAGCTTCCTCCCTTCCCCCCATGTCCTGCCTTTCAGAAAAGTCTCGGACTTGATTTAGCTTGTCCTGTAAGTTACCTGCTTCCCAAATAATCTCATTCTCTCCTACACACTAAGGGCGCTACTACCGCTTGTAGGAATTTCTTTTTGTTTTCTGCCCAACAGAAATTTGAAATAGAGAATCCACCTTGCCGTCCAAAACTGACATAACAGATTGGTCCAGCTGCTGAAGGCTTTGAAACGGGGCTTCCGTCATGACAGCAGAGAGTAGCATGTATGACTGTGACAAAGGTCATTACGTGTTATCATATTGTACCCTAGTAATAGGTTATGGAGCAAGAATCCTCGGCTGAATAGTTTTTCTACTTCCCGCACTCCTTCCATGACTCACAGGGGAGATTAAAACAGCAACAGAGATAACAGGGAGACGCACACACAAGACCGCAAGGACAAGTACCAGTAGTGAAAAAGGAACCAGACTGTGCAAAAGAGATTACCTGCCTCGTCTCCGGCTACAATGGCTGTCCACACTTCTATGAGCACTTGGTGAGTGAATGAGTGACTAGACTGCCAGACAATGTCCGAGCATAGAAAAACAGGAACACTGACGAGCAAGTTTCAGGGCCGTAACTAGAAACGATTCCGCTTTACCGCAACTCAAGAAGAGACGGAATGTGCAATTAAGCGGATCGGAATTAATCTAAGATTGTCTATGGTTTTCTTCCTATACACCCTCTCTCAGTCCCTCTCAGTCCAAGCCCCTCTTGTCTCCTCTCCCAGCTTATTGATAGTATACGAATGGTCTAGCACAAACTTAAACTTCAGAGGCGCAAAGAAATACAGAGTATTAGAAACCCATGGAGTCCCCTGCATTGTGTGGGCTTAGCTTACGCTTCTGCTGTGAGAGAAATGGACGCGCCAGCCATCGTGAAAAGAAAAGTGACACTATTCTCAGTGCCAAGGGATTCTAGACCACAAGACACTTGGACAATGCCGTCCACACGTCTGTGAGTACTCGGTGACTAAGTGAGTGAATGAATGAGTAATTGAATAAATGTGGGAATGAGAGGCAAGAATGTGGATAGAAAATAGAAGGGGATATAGAGCCTGCAGATAATTCACTCTCACGCACTCACTCACTCACTCACTCACTCACTCACTCACTCACTCACTCACTCACTCACTTACTTACTCACTCACTCATTCATTCATTCACCCACCCACCCATCCACCCACTAACCATCCAACCACTGTAATCAGTAATTTGTTCCATCTCGTTACATTCCACCAATACGCTTTCATTCGCCGTCGATCCTTACTACATCCTCAACTCCCCCTCGCTCAAGCCACCAACTCTGTACGAGCACACAGTTACTCACTCTGTCATCTCATCTCTAAGCCCTCACTATCACTCTATCACTTCCTAAGACCATTGTGAAGAGCCATCCCTTTAAGCCAGTCTCTCATCATTGTCCGACTGTTCGCAGCTTGGACGAAGAGCTACGCGGAACGAGAGTATTAATGAAAAAGAAAGGAAGATGACAAACTAATTTTCAAAACTTTTCCCACATTGTCTTCTCAGCTACACAAAGAGGAGACAAAGAGAAATTGGCTCGGATTAGAGGACCTGGCTTTCAAAATCCTCTCTCCAAGACGACAAGAGAGAATAAACCAACATGGCAAGAAGCCCCAACGATGTGGCGCATGATTTTGAACAGTATGACAATGGAACGGCTGAGAATTTGACACAAAGACTACCAGAGTTTTGTTAAAGGCGTGGATTAGGATGGGGCGTTTCCCTGCGTGATTAAATTTTCACGACCTGAAAGAAAAAAAAGAAGACAAGCACTAGAAAAGCCGTTTCAAATCCAGTCTGGCTTCAACCTGGCTCACGACAGCTCTTTGAATACCAGCAGCCGCCTTAGCCATGCTCCAACCCTCCTCAACCGCAGACAATAACAATGTATTTTTCTGTCTTTTTCTGAGATTCAAGTCACACTTGCCTTTCTTGCATCAGTGGAAAATTGATCTGATTTCTTTGTTGACATACTGTTCTGTCATTATATATTTAACAGCCCACCGGCCAGATTGTCACACTTTGCTTTGTTAAACCTGCGGCCAGGCAAAACAACAACGCAGTTGTCCAATCGATATTGTTCTAGATTTGATGCACTCGTAGAAATTATTCTTTCCATAAATCATGGATGACCGTACATTCGATTCATATCTTAATATGAATTAGACTAAAAACGAGGGCCACTACAGCGCACAAAGTTTTCTAGCTTTAACGAATCAAAATTTAGAATGGTGCGCCTTTATCTCAAGGAAACAAAGCCACTCACAGCCATGTTTTTGCTTAGGTCACAGTCTTTTAGATGTCAAGCCACAATAATCATATATAGTATAGTCTATATAGAGCTTTGCATCAATAGGATGGGACAGCACTTTGTGCTCTGTTTCTGACCTGTGTGAAAGGAAACCGATAACAAGACAAAATATATCTTTCTTTAAGTGTCCGACGAAATACAGCCTCTGGTAGGGACTTCTGAATGCAGGTGTCTTCATCCTTTGTCTTAGTTAAGAAAATTACCTGTATTTGAGGCCCCCGCGGCGAGAAGTCAGCCCATCGAAGCCGCGCCCAACCTTCGCGCTTGGGGGCAAAGACGCTGATATGAAAAGGTTAATTGGCTTCGTTTATAAATGGTGACAAAGAACGAAAACGGTCATAAAGGAAAAAAAAAATCAAAAGAACGTGAAATCGTAGCTTTAACGAGTGCGAAGAGAGCTTTTAGTGAATGGTAGACTAATATTGTAAAATACAACTCCATTCACAGACTTAAAAACTTCTTCAACTCCGCATGTTTTTGGAAAGACCCAAAGGTCGTGAAATTGATGCTCAAAATATATCTGTTCTATCCAGCACGTACATCATCACAGTCAGAAAAATTTGTTCTTAAAGAAAAAAAATAAAAATCACCATTGGCATGGGCAAATGACTATATTGCCCTGTAGGATACTCCGAAGGAGGGAAGGCAAAAATCCTGGGGAAAATCCGAAGCTTAGCCCCTAAAGCGTCCAGAAGGTCTAGGCAAATGCCCTTGCGGTAGCTTCTGCAGACCAGATCGGGTGCCAAACATCTGCACTCCTTTGGGCCTCATTGACGAGGCCAAGAAGAGGATCCTTTCCTTTGGGCATCACAGGATCTTCATTTTTCCATTTCTCCTTTCCCAGCAGGCCTGCGCCAAAGCCAGCCCGAGAAGTAATCACGGGTAATGTTACCTGTGGTAATCATATTCACGGGTACCGGGTACTCGTTGACTTGATTACTCCTAAGTACCCAGATATATGATTGCCATTTGACCATGCCTACTGCTCTGGCAAACAAAAAGGGCAGGCCCCACACAACGGGCCCCAGTGTTATCACTGTGTGCACCACTTAATCTAAGCAACCATCGCGCTCATGCAGAAAAAAAAAATGCATATACTAGTAATAATAGATATGCATTTCACGTGTTTTTCAAACGAATTTGTTTAGATGTACACGGAACGGTCATGCTAGAAAAACAACATGGCGGATTGTATTGATTACAGTCGTAAGTCCTTTTTAGACAATATGGACTTCCGACTGTAATCAGTACCGCCTGTGATGTTTAAGTGAACGAGAAGAAGCTACTCAGAATTGGACCACACCTAAAATATTTGAGGGCCCGAAAGCAGCCCCAAGAATTCATGTATTTATCCTTATCTCCCGATCGTCAAAATCTGTTTTGGCCATCGGAATTTATTTGGAAACAAACCTTTGTTTCTCTCTGTTTTCTTTATATGCAAATTTGATAAAACTCCATGCATTTTTTAAACAAGCCACTGCAATGCGTATGCTGACACTGAATGAGCGTGCTCAAGCGTTGACTGCCACCATCAAATGAATTGGACTAGATCTGTTGCCAGACGTTGCAATTGTGGAACAGAGCACATCAGAACTGTCCAGAGGGACAGAACTCTGCCAATGATATTGAATACAGAATCCGTCTGATTGGAAAATGGCCCGGATGTTTGTTTTCTTTTTTTCTTTTAATTAGAATTTGCATTTTAAAAAAATTCAGAATACATAATATATGAGGACACGTCAAACTGAAATTCCAGAGGAATAACCCACATATTTCTTGTTTATGAAGAGTTTCTGCTTTTTTGTTCTCTTCCTCGGACGTATAAAATAAGGGATGCGTGATGAGAACATGACAACTGGTTATTATAATTCATGTTTGAGATTCGAGGTCGTAAAGTACTTACTGTGAATAGTTATGAGTAAACAAGTACGACAGCCATAAAAGTCACAAATAAATATCATAAATCATATATTAAAAAGGAGATGTTAGTTTCTCGCAATTTTGTCATGAGATGGATTTCCAAAGGCTTTCGATAATTCTGCTGCTTATTACTGTACCTTGAGGCCCGCATAAGAACGTCTTTATCTTTTATCATGGTGGATGCAAACTGCAACCATAATGGTACAGTCATTCAGCAGTTCTTATACGTCTTCAAAGGTTAACAAATTGGCCTCTTTTGTGAGTAGACTTAACTGAAAGTGCATCCTTTACAAGCATCAGAAAGAGTAATTTTGATAATTTGTTTTGCCATGCGTGAATTCTCCACGTTTTAAAGCATGCACTCATTGCTGCCCCCTTTTTTTTGTTGTTGTTGTATTTCTCTCTTAAGCTCTCTCAAGGCCGCAAAAACTTACTGTAAACAATGGAAAGCAATGACTCATTTATCAATTTATTGCCCGACAGTTTTTGTGTCACATTCGTGGGAATGGCTCCTTCATTCAAAAAAGTATTAAAACATCATTGCCATCGTAATCTCCTAATGGCAGGTTAAGAAATATTTTCTGCATATTATTCGGATTGTAATCTTCAGCCATCCCTCAAAAAATCTCATTTAGTTAAAGTGCTTTTTTTTTTTTTTGGGGTCCCCCTCTCATCCCAAACTAAACGACGATGATCGTGCAATCAAGCTAAGAAGGCATGTCGATAACATAAAAATCTGTCATTACCATTGCTAGCTCAGTGGCAGCTTGAAACACTGGCGTATCCGTAATGGGGTTGAGATAGGACAGAGGGTGCAGTCATTGTGGGAAGGAGCAGATAATGGGCTTTCTATTTCTTCTTAAGTTTATGAGAAAATGCCGTTACTTAAGTCAAAGACAAATGCTGTTTGCAGTGATAGCTGCTCCTTCCCTGTACCTCAAACACAGACTTCTTAAAGGCGTATCCTCTTTCGAGTCCTTCTTACCCTCTACACCCAGTCCAGATCAAATAAAGTTCCCTGCCGACGCCTCTGATGAGAAATGGACTAGTGCCCCTTGACTTCTCTCTGATGCCGTAGTGTTGTGGAGAGCGTCAATTAGGGTCATATTTTGACAGAACTGGAATAACAAACTCCGCGATTTTGCGGCCACAGGAGGGAAAATATTGACCTTTTCTCGATTGCGGCGAATTCCACACTTGCAATCCTCCTCAAGTTTTTCATTACTCGATGTCGTTTTCAGAATGTTTTGTTACTTCTTTTTACAGATTTTTTTTTTTTTTAAGCATCATGCCTCATTTTCTTCTCCGCGTCATTTGACAACTTGTCAGGACATAACCGGAAACGCCCCAACCCCAACAAGTTCCAGAGTCGCAGTGCGCATGCATATTTCGTCTGGATGACATCACCGAAGTTATGTCCCTTCCATGTATTTATCTCCCCTCGTCTATTATGGAGATTAATATCTTATTTCAGACCACTGCACATTTTGAGACCGAGTCGCATCTTCCGGGCGAAGTCGGGGGACAGCATGAGAATTAGCCAAGATTTCCATGTCAATAGACGGATACGAGGAGTTGACATGATGAATGTAATTGGTCGCTTCCTGCAGCAAAAACTTGCATTTGTGGGATGATTTTCTTTCTTTTGTGTGTTTGAGATGGAGGAAGAGGGTAGTCAAGGGGGTCTAGGAACAATGTATTGTCTCAAGGGTCTCATGAAAAATTATGTTTGCAACGAGAGAGGAAATGGAGGTTAATGCAATGTTAGTAGAATGGAGGAAACTGCAAAAAAAAAAAATGAGTATAGGCGAGGTGTCATAACAAAAACGTACTTTAGAAAGATGGACAGTAAAAAAAAGAGAGGAAATGCACAAGATAAGAAATGGAAGAGATGAAAAACGACAAATAGAAATGAAAGAAACGCCAAAAAAAAAAAGGAGAAAAACGAGAAGAGGAGATCTTGAAAAAGCGGCAAAGGCACCCTCATTTTGGCTCAATAAATAAAACGTTCCTAACGGCAGCAGCTCCATGAAAAAGAACAGAGTTGAAGAGAAAGAACATGAAGAAGAAGAAGAAGAAGAAGAAAGGGGGACGAAGACTTCACGACTCACGACCACACGTCAAAGAGAACATCCATGAGTTCGAATTTACACCCAGTGAGCAAGGTCTTCCCATCAAAGCGAGGGAATCAAGGCGGAGTTCCCAGAGTTTGAAGGTTGTCGCCCGTGGCGCCAGAAAATTAGAAATTACGTCCCTTTTGCATGGCTGCCGGTATGGAAGGAAGCGTCTTTGTACACGAGCGACTCGTTCCCTGCAATGACGGGTAATGAATTTATGTCGAGGAATAGTGAGGTTCGTGTCCTCTTCCCTCATCAGCTAACGTATCAAACACATGGAGGGTTGGCCCCTGACAGTTTTTTTTTAAAATACGAATCCCGGAATTGGATATATATAATAAAGGGATGGAAGATGAGTGACACGTGCGGGTGTGTGTGTGTGTGTGTGTGTGTGTGTGTGTGTGTGTGTGTGTGTGTGTGTGTGTGTGAGAGAGAGAGAGAGAGAGAAAGAGAAAGAGAAAGAGAAAGAAAAAGAAAGAGAGAGCGAAAGAGGAAGAGAGAGAGGGAGATGATCTTTGAAGAAAAATGCAAGATATTACAAGGACTGGTTATATAATTTTGGTCTTTGATGTCATGGTCAGTTTATTTTCTTTTTATCATTCATGTACAAATTACCAGGTAACTTAGTTCAACCAAACCCACGGTCTTGATTTGAATTAGCAATGTGCATGTTTACACCGAAAGTCAATTTCTCAGTCTTCATTCACTTCACCTCGCCCATGACCACCAATCGCCACCACCGTTACCATCGCCATAACCATCATCACTACCACCATAATCGTCGTTACCACCATTGCTACACGTTCTACCCTCACCACTTTCCTCACCATCACTCCTACCATCAGACTACTACCATCGCCACCATCTACAACTCTGTACCCATCGCCATAACTACCAGATTTTAAATCAGATTCATAGGTTTATTTCCGTTGTATAGCTTGAGCACTAACAGTGGGATCTCGTACTGTCGTAATAGGGCGTCGGTACTGAACGCACCCTTGGTAAAATTCAACATGCAGAGTTAATATAATTTTTACGATGGTTAGAGATCCCATCGTTAATGTGCAGTTTTCCTGTTGATACAAGATATGGACAAATAACTACCATTGCAAGTACTTCAGCAGACAGATGGAAAGACAACCAGACAAATGGACTGACATTTAGAAAAAAAATGGACAGACAATCAGTCAAACGGGTAGACAAATCAACATCTTAACATATTAACAGGAGACATACTAAAGCCCACATAGTTCAAAGATGTAATTGCAGAGAAGTGAAAGTCGTCGTCTTTAAACTTTTCACTACCGCCACCATTATCATTATGGCTCCTTCGGTACGTGTGACGTACATATACGTCCTCATCCTATGTTACGAGCAGCTTTGCGACGTACCGGGACGTCCCGGGAATGGCGTCGTAGTGTAAGTACCAGAAGTACCTGTACGTCATATTTAGTAGGCTCAAAGAGCACTTCTAGCTACAAGTACAAGCTAATGAGACTATGATAGTTTGGTGACCTTAGGTCTTGAAAAATATGACGCAGTGAAGGGGCTGCTATCATCATCTTCTTCATCATCATCATCATCGTCACCACCACTACTATCATCTTCTTCATCATCATCATCATCGTCACCACCACTACTATCACGACAGCTTCCAGGATTAATAAACCACCACTTTCACTACCACCACCACCACTACCACCATCACCATCACCACCAGCACTACTATTACTCTACAATCAATATCTGTTTCTCTTCCCTTCCCATCTCCCAATCATTTCTTTGTAGTACATGATTCCAAGCCTAGATCTAGATCCATAAGAATAAAAAGGGAGAAGCTAGAATAGTGAAAAATCGATGAAGAACTTAAAAACCTGTTGTTGAACATGACAACTCCTTGACATTTGCTTCAATACTATAGACTAGTGTGGAAAGTTTAAAAAGTTCGCTCGGGAAAGAGAAGAATGAGGAGAAGAAGGAACGGTGTAGACTAGTTGCATCAATGGGCTAATCTTTGTTCGCCGTGGGGGGCAAAGCTTAGAAACGATATTATACATAAAACAATGATTGTCTGACCTGTATTTCTCTGCAGCCTATCGCCACTTCTAAACCCTTTGAACGAAAATTTTGGCTGGGTTTAAAAGTACCTACCCTGAGAGACTGAGAAGTCGGCCTGTACATAACAGCTTTTTAAAAACACCAAGGGATAAGAATGCAGACTGAGCTAAGGGCTGAAGGAATCGTCTTTGATTATTATAAAATGCCCTCTTACCTATAAATAGTATTGCTATGATTCAAAAAGATATCCATTGTTGATAGGATTATGTGTCACTTCACCAGAGAGGTAATACTTTGGACAGAAAACAGTACTGATGACATCATCTGCTGGCAATTTGTCAGAAAAGATTAAAAGTGCTTGAAACACACTCACACAAAAATGAGCATAGGACTTTTATTCAATTTGTTTTTAGTGCCATACAATATTATACATCTCATTCATAATACAAACACATATAACATCACACATCATACATGTAAATACATAATATTACCAATGAAACACATAACAAAGTCATTGCTGATCATCCGCGGTGCAGCACCCTGATCTACCCCGCCCCAAACAGCTCTAAAGCCAGGTACTCATTTACATCTGAGTCAAGTGAGGAAAAGGCGTAAAGTGTCTTTTCCAAGGACACTACAACGTAAACCGCCCAGCTCACTAGTCGAATACACAAACTTTAGGCTTGATAGTCTTCAGTCTCTGAGCACGACTAACAAACGACACGGCCACGCTGCCTACATGAGGGAGAATCCTAGATAACGTCACTCAAGGTCAACCTAAGGGTGTGTTTCCTCTTGTGTATGGAATAACCCAGGGTGAACGTTTTTCAACTTACACACTGACTTCTCCGACAAGATGGCGGACATTGTGCCAGTATCAGTTTATTTTCTTCCACCAAACTTATACTCTTGAAAATACAATGGGCCACCTGGATCAAGTACAACCAGTAAACCACTCTTCGTCAGCCATGGGCCTAATAATGTCAGGAATGTTAATGGAGAGGTGTTAAAAATTTTAATGAGTTTGCAATGTCAATACCCAGGGTACATGATTGTGGACACTCCACGCACAAAGCCACAGAGAATGATAATTGTGAATGTTGGATGTAGTCTAACTCTGTAGAAAGAGAAAGAATGAGCAGTGTGGCAGTGATGTTGATTATGAAAAAGAGGATTGAATGCGATTATGTACTGACATGATGTCGGGCGCGCAGGGAGATGGGCTCTGGCGATGTTATAGTGGTAGATTTATTATCAGTGTCCTTGGTGACATGATATTGTGTCATTGCTGATGCGAGATAAGATTCTGTTGTGGAATATGAAGATGGATTGCAAACGAGATAATGGCGCAATGATGAATGCAAAGATGGCGCATGCTATCACCGTCATCAGTGTTCCCCCCCATCCGGGCTCCGGCGCACAAGTCATAGGGGCGTTTTTGTGCGTGGCCCGTTCAATAACAGTCTGCACCCGTGCTTAGGTGCCCGGCGAAACCGTTCCGGGCCGCGCACTGCCCGGGTAGCCACAGGAAGCCTGGAAGTTGGTAGCCTCTTCAGAGCAGTGGTGGAGCGTTTCAGTGTTCCCACGTCTGCCGTGGGAGAGAGACGCGATACCTTCGCGTGGTGGCGGCGGCGGCGTTCCTTGTTGTGCCAATCAGCTGATCGGTGGCTAAGATCAGTGTCGGATACCTAACTGTTTGAGTTGTATGTTGTTGATTACTCGCTTGTGGGATCCTTCTGTATTTTGGAATCTTCTTTTGCTGTGGGCGTGGTAAGTTTGTACAATTTGTTGGGGTTTTTTTTTTCGTTTTCATTCTTCCGGCCTTTTCTTTCTTTCTTTCTTTCCTTTTTTCTTTCTTTCTTGCTTGTTTTCCGTACATTGAATTTGATTTTCTCTCCCTCATCTTTCTTATGTTTTATAGTCTATGGACTGTCTTCCGTATTATAGTCTTAATGGAAGGGCCTACCAGAGAAGAACCCCCCACCCCTCACACTCCCCAAAATATACCATTCGGCACATAGATCTAGACCTTTTTGTCATTTTTTTCCTTCGCCCTTTCCTCTATCTCAGTCATTGTTTCGTAAATTCACAACACAGCTCTGCCTTTGCATTTGATTTTGCCTCAATTCCCTTCTCCCTCCCTCCCTCTCTCTCTCTCTCTCTCTCTCTCTCTCTCTCTCTCTCTCTCTCTCCTTCTCTCTCTCCTCTTACTACAATCGATTCCACTTCATCGCAAGTCCTCAGAAGCATGACAAATAATTGCTGTTAAAAAGAATTGCGATTATCTAGACCTAGTAGTTACCTTTTTTTTTGGGTTATAAAAAAAAACCCAGCAATTTACGACGTGGAAAATATAGGGATTAAGCTAACGTTGCGATTATCCGGATTGCGATTGTCGACTGTCCCTTCTCACACCAGTCTATATAAACGGCATGTTGTGACGATATACACCGGCCATCAACTTAAATGTCAAGGAAATATAAACTATTTCACCACAAACGGGTTACTCCCTCTGCTACACGTAGACATACTTTCAGTACTCACTCTGGGAACGGCACGGTCAGCACTACCGGCACAATAATGATACCTACTGCATAATAACATGCCTATGGTTTCACAGCAAGATGAAAATTATCGTCAAACATTGAAGGCTTTGCAGGTTTAATAACTTAATTCACATGATGATATGACCAGTATCGAAGTATAGGGTTATATCCTACAATTTGGGTAATATTTACGATACAATAAGCTTACCCAGAAACCCTACTGTGGGCACACTACTAACATAATAGTGGGCAAATAAAAGTTGCGCACTCGAGGTTCTGCACCTTCTTTCAAGCATGTCGTTTTACGCATTGGACATGCTTCCCGTTGACACACCCAGATGATAAAGGAAATGAATTATTTTTTTTTTTTGGCTTGTGTGAAGAAGTCGCGTTCTCTGACACGCTAAACCCGTTGTTTCCAAATGCTGGACCACCATATATAATACAGTTTTAAAAAGTCCCATGAGATTTTCAGTTTCAAACGTGACGTATATTTCCACAGACCAAAATGCCCTAGATTTGGAGATATTTGTGAATGTGAATGAGTGAGGGACAGGAAATTATCTTAAAGTCTGCCATAATTTTTAATCAGGATATTTGGCATGTACTGACAGCAGTATCGGAACATAGTAATTTTATGAAGAAGTAAGTCACTGCATTCTAATCTAAACCGACAAGATTGTATGCCATTTCGAGCAACAGTCGAGGCTTATCAGTAAGGTGCCATCTCGTTTTGCTCCAAACATTCATTTATTCACGTGAAAATCGTTGTATACATCAACAGGACGACAATATGTTATAGGAGTTTGCATCTGATATGTTCATACCGTGAGCAGTGATGTAACGAACATAACGAGACTTTGCACTCACCAACTGCTTATCTAGGGACGCGTGTGATTAAGTGTCAAAGTTGTGATCAGGTTGGTAAACGTATTATGTTTCGAGAGCACAGGCTCCAGCTACGATCATGCGCTGAGATAAGTTAGAAACCGTCTTTTATAATTAAAATGATCGGGCTTTAGTCTTGATTAAGTAATACTGGAGATAATGAAATTTTCGAGATTAGAATAGAACGAGATCTCGCACAGTTATAAAATGGAAATGAAATGCTTGTATGTTGGTGTGTGTTGGGGACTGGGAGGCAATGGCGGGAGGGGGAATGAGGATGATTTCTTTTCGGTATGCAGTTGTATGAACTGACGAGCAGTAATTGTTACAATCAGTGTGAGAGACGTGGATATTTAGAAATGGTCGCATTATTTGCGACGCGGGACGTCATTTTTAGTCTAGTACTCGCTTCTGAGAGCTAAATTTTACCATGTTAGCTAGATCCGGTTTATCACATTATTCCCCTTTGTGACAGCTCACTGCCTTGTCGCAGACCGAATTCTGTGAAGTATTTGGTTGTCAGGCTTATTCTAAAATCATTATTAGATATTATTTATACATTTTCAGTGCATTGGGTATGTATTGGCTTTATACAAAGATACATTTTCTTAATTATTCTGAAATTATTTTGTCTAGTTATTATCACAAATGGTTTCTTAACGTATCTGTCGGAATGTTTTAGACTGATTAAAATATTTAGATATAATAAGTTGAAACGTCATTATTATAAAGAAAGCATTGTTGGAAAGGGAAAAAAAAGCACTTCAAAATAACATTGTTTCACTCGAACGCAGGAGTAAGAGTCAGTAAGACTTGCACTCAGCCAGATAAATACTGCTGAGTAAGTGACCATGACCAATAATTAAATTACTGATGTACTAAAAAAAATTATTGGGAAAACAAAACCGCATAATTATTTCAACTTTGGCGAAACTAATATAGATGAACGTTTAGGATCACTTCGACTATATTTGTCACAGCGACATATTAGTTTAATCTTTGTTTTAATTTGTATATTAACTGAATACCAATGAGCAAAATGCATATTGCTCAGCCGTCTCTTTCTCACTTTCAAAATATTAAAAGGAGCTTCATGCTCATTGTTGTTCCGTTATCAAATAAAGTTCAAGCAACCAACCAACCAACTAAGCAAGCAAGCAAGCAAGCAAGCAAGCAAGCAAGCAACCAACCAACCAACCAACCAACCAATCAATCAGTCAATCAATCAATCAATCAATCAATCAATCAATCAATCCTCTTCTCTATTTCTCTCCTCCCCCCTCTTTCTCTCTCTCTCTCTCTCTCTCTCTCTCTCTCTTTCTCTTTCATTAATCCTATTGTCTTAAACGCTGTAAAATCATTTTGGTTTAAGGATACAAGTTATAATCTTCTAATGCAGAGATCTCGCCTATGATCTGTAATGTATATACCTTTGTTCACCGGCAAATCGCCTAACAAATGAACCATTTCAATTACAATTACAAATTTTCAACTTCTCTCCATGTCTCTCTGAGCACCACACTGCTATGCTACACATAGCCCGAGGCAGTAAACATTCTGATGCGTATGACGAGAAGACATAAGACCCATTCAACAACAGACAGTTTAGTGCTGCATGCAAAAGTGCCATAGCCAAGCAAGCGCGTATATCCAGCATAAGAGTTCCAACTTCGGATCGATGCGGTGGTTTTTTTGTTTTGTTTTGTTTTGTTTAAATCGGTGACAGAAATAGTTGAAGATCACTTAGGACACTGTCTATTTTTTCCCTTTCATGCACTCGTCAACCTCGCGTGCTTTTGGCATGTTTTTTTTTTTTTTTGCCAGCTTTAATCACGGATTTTTACGTGATAATATCTAAGTGAGGTTGTTTTTGTTGTTGGTTTTTTTTTACATTTGGGATTACTTAGAAGAGCCTTGAGCAGAAAGGCTGTTGGCTACCGGACAGATTTCATACGTCAGTGCTCTAGTGAACGACAAAAGTGCAGATTTTTTTGGACGGCAAGCTTTTTCATGCCAAAAGAAAGACAGAAATGGACTAAAAAAATATGTTACGCGGAACTTCTAAGCAGTTTGTCTTTATCATGCATAGCACAGTTTTTAAGTAGACTATGAACCTCTCAATATGCTACATCTTAGCCCACTGATTAACATCTGAGTTTGACTTTTAGAAAGGTCGCCTGCATCAGTTGAATACCACAAAGCAAAACTATTTGAAAAAAAAAAAAAGAATTTCATTGATGGAAAGTAATAAGTATAGTAGTATTGAGTTCTATTCAAGAAAAACCTCTTAGAATTTCCATTTAAGCAGCCATTCTAACACAACATATGACATCAACCTTGTAAAAAAGTCTGCTCTCAACAAGATGATTTCTAGCTTTTGAGACAGTCTGCTCTTTTACATTCCAAAAACACATCGTAGCAGTAATAAGACTAAAGAATAGTTCCTACCTGGAATATGTGGTACTCAATTTACTGAGAATTTTTTTTTCGCACATGACCAAAAATCTTTCTAGAGGCTTCATTTAACAGTCATCTTAGCTCTATGAATGATTATGAAATCAATATGAAGACAACGCCTGTTTTGTTAAAATAACACCATCTAGCAGCCTCTATGATAAGCAGTTCTCTTTGTAATACATATGACATCAGCGTTAAGAGATTCTACTCTTCAACATTTAAATAATATTCGTTATTTCGAAAATTTAAAAAAAACAAAAACAAAACTATTTTCCAGCATGAGTTTTGAGAATATATGCCAAAATGGCCAAATAAACTCGAGAGATATGTATATTGAGTAGATACACAATTAACAGAAACGAAAAGATACTTTTGATGATGGCACAAGATGATGAAGTTACAGGATCATCATGTTATTAAACGGATATTTCCACTAAACTGATTGTATTTTCTCAAGGGACCAAAGCATATATTTAATGTTACTAGACTGGATATTGTTCATGGCTTTTTTTTATTGGGTACAATCCTGGTGATGAAATAATCTTTTGCGCTGGGCANTACTATCTTGGTGATGAAATAATCATTTGCGTTAGGCAAAAGAAAAGTCTTGTCTTTTTTTTTTCCTGGCACGTATTTTCATGGTTGGCTTCTTGTTCGCTGTTAGATACGGCGTTTTTCATAGACAGATGCGAAATGGCGCAAACATGTCAAACGTCCACATTTTGACATGGATTTCTCAAGCCCTGAGTGCAACATGACAACACAGCCAGAGTCGGCAGCTTAAATTATTTTGTTGTTTTGTCTCAATCGATTTTGGGAAATCCATGTGGGCGCATAGAGGCGAGACTAGCCTGACTGTGCACTTTTCATGCAACTTNGGGGGGGGGGGGAGGGGACAAGGGCAGGGGTTAATTATAAAGTACAATTGAGAGAATGCAAAAAGCAGTTGGAGTAGTGGCAAATTATGTTAACACTGAAATTTGCAAGTCCAGGATCCGTTATAAAGTCAGCGGATCGTTAAAACGAAATGAAATTAAATAGAGATATTGCATGTAAAACGAATGACATACCATGAGGTGCCTGCCTTGATATAAATAGTGGGGACGGCACATCCCCGTGGCAATATGCCTTCAAAAATCGTGGTTGCACACCCGTCTTGTGATGTATGAAGGTCAGTGTATTTGTTTACGAAGTTGCGCACTGAAATCTTTTTACTGCGATTCTCTTCATGTCTCGGGACTATAATACATGTATCCTCTAACGCAGCTAATCTGGTTTTAGTAATACTGGAGTCTGTGAACCTGGATAGCGTGTACGTACCATCTAAAATTTCAGATCGTTACAACTTTTGGCTATGCTCACTAGGATTGAGTAATGCGACGGATCTATAGACCATTTCGTCATCAAATAAAAGCTTATTTAAAAACTGACTACTTTGCTTGTGTTCGTATTTAACTGTTCATCCGTTCATTAAATTTATTTCAATAGTATATTTCGTGCAGCCGGAACTCATGTTTCCAGGAACACTTTGCGAAGTTTTGTGGTTCTGTTGCAGAATGACATAAGTGTCTTAAGATGGATTGGAGCTTGTGGAGCAGCGTGCCCTAATGATTGCGGCGTTGGATTCAAGATCTAAATGTCGTGAGTTCGATTCCCGACCACGGCCATATTGTAAGTGCCTTGGGAAAGCATTTCATTCACATATTCCTTAGTCCACTCGTCTGTGAAATGGGTACCTGGCCAAAGGCAGTGGAATATATTGTCAGAATGCTAGTGATCAGCGCCTGTAAATGGCAGCGGCACGTTATGCTCCCTAGGGAGCTGAAAAGTCCTAGAGTGATCAGGCCTGCTGTGGTAATAATACTGTGAAGTCGCGATACTTATAAACCGCATAATAATAATTAATATTATGATTACTAACCCTGAGACTAACTATGACATTATAGCCCAGCAATAATTATGTCATTGGCTTAAAAAAAATAAATACCTGGGAATGGCAACAAATAATCCAAAAGTGTACTAAGCTTAAAACGTTGTGGGGTCATGTTATACTACGAAGGCAATGCTGTTTTCATTTCTGTTTCGAATAAATGAAGTCAGATTAAACATATTAAACCCTCAGACACCGTCTGTGACATCGTTAGTGCGTGAAAGATGGACTGGGGTTATGCACAACTCAATGAATCCATTATTGAATTATCGCGGATGGCTCCCCATTTTCTGGAAGCCCTCAGATAAATATTTGGGCCGTTCCAAGTATGATGTGATGTCTGGGGAATTTTGTCGTTCATTGCAATACTGCGGTGGAAATCTTTCTTTTTTTAGCTTTTAGGCTTTATATTGGTCTGGTGTAGAGGACACTGTTTTGTTCGTTGTTAAGACTTCATCACTGCTGGACACTCTTACAACAAAAATTTGGCCAGTTCTATGCCTAATGTGGCGTCTGGAAGTGTATGCCATAGAAGCGAAAGAGCTTTATCAGGAAGAGTCGATGGGCTCCAAACGTGTATGCTGTTACTGTGCAGAAATTCGACTATCCCATTTCCTGTCCAGCCTGCTGGAAATGTATTCTTGAGATCGTGATGGGCAAGATCGTTGCTGAGTATCGATTCTTTCAGTATTCTGCTCTTTCGGTGTCGCTATGAAAACACTGGCTTTCAAATCAGATTGATACTGACATAAAATAAAGGAGATGTGGACAAGAATAGTAAAACATGACAAAATCCCATTAAACTGTCTTTAAAAGTATCCGCCAGTATGTAATACCTCACCACAGAATCTGTAATGTTATATCCAATCCGTTTACAATGATAATGACCATTGTAGTTGGCACCAGACGTGTTTCCAAAGTAATCAAAATGCAGTCCTCAGTACCAGATGTACCTACTTTATGGGGAAAAAAATATAGCTATCAAAACCGCGAATGAATATTCAGGCTATCTTATACTGAGTACCAGAATCGAAACGGAATCGATACTTCAGATGCTTGAAACATGAAGACGGAAGATGGGGGTGCTTGAAGATTTTCAGATATCATCTCACCACTTCACAGAAGATCTCATACCCTCACCAAGACTATCCGCCCATGGACACACACACACACACACACACACACACACACACACACACACACACACACACACACACACACACACACNACACACACACACACCACACACACACATACACACGCATACACAAAATGTGCCCTGAGACAATTATACTTGTCCCGCCAATGCTGGAGATGTTTGATAAGATTGTCTCGTCTCTCTTCCATTCGGGCATCAGGAAGAGAAAATATTGTCTTCTATCACACGTCAGCATCGACGGTCTAAGCCATATGTAACCAGTTTATCAATAATTCATGCTCAGTCAGTGTGAGTTTTCGCAGGCTGTACCCACTCCCAAGTCGCTCCAAATTATTGTTTTGACACGTAAGTGTTTTTGCGCTTTGAGAGTGTCTGTGGTAAGTGATTGAAAGTGTGTGAGAGTAGAGAAAAAGACAGAACGGCAGGGGCGTGGTTGTTGGGGAGGTTTATTCTGTTGTGTTTTGCTCCTGTCTTCCACAGTCATCCCTCCCGCTTCTACTCCTTTCTCGTCTTCGAGCCAAATTTACAGATAGAGGAAAGAAGTAAATGAAAAAAAAAAAGGGTTTATTAGATTAAAGGAAGATGCTAGCGCAGAAAGAGAGCAAGGAAATCAAGGAGAACTAGATGGCAGCTAAAATAGAGATACATAAGTGATGAAGAGACGTAGAGAAAGACAGAGACGGACAGAAATAGAGAGAAGCAGGGAAAGAAAGAAATGGGTAGGACAGGGAGAGAAAAACTGAAACGAAGACTGATTAGAGCAGGAAGTATTTCTGTCTTCCATCATGCTCTACATTTCACAGATTCCTATTTTATATTATTTGTATCTTATGTCATTTTAGTCATCTTTCCTTCCTCCTTTTTTTTGCGTGTTTGTTTCTTGGTGTTAGCCACTGACCCTCTATATTTAACAGAAATATTTTCCTCCTCTGACTGTCTCTCCTGCATTCTTATCTCTCCATCTCTGTTTCGTGGAGTTGATCCGGATTTTCAGTGCACAGTATACTCTTACTTCCTCGCGAATCATAAACCAACTCTGAGTTTCAAAAAATAAAAACAAATGCATCGTGGCAGATTTGAGTTCGTTATAATTAAAAGTACTCTATATCCATCAATCACGCAACTCCTCAATATAAATCGAGGTAAAACTTAATTACGTGTGTTTGCTCTAAGAGTATTCTTTATATATGTGTTCTGCTGTGTTTCTCTTCTCCTTCGTCTTTCCAGGGAATGCCAT
Organism: Ellobium chinense; assembly: GCA_033807755.1. Lineage (NCBI taxonomy): Eukaryota > Metazoa > Mollusca > Gastropoda > Ellobiida > Ellobiidae > Ellobium > Ellobium chinense. The sequence goes on from JAWQUT010000265.1 coordinate 929,683, forward strand.
ACTCAATAATTCAAAGCTCTTCCGCTTCCTTTCGCTTGACTTGTAAGCTATTTATGCATTCAGTCATTCATCCACCCCATTAATTTTGATTACATCATTAGTGTTTTTCAAGACGACTCGGAGTGAAAAATAATGTAAGGGATGGAGCGGAAGAAACGGGGAGGGGCATAGGGTATGAGGACGTATGTGTGCGTGTGTGTGTGTGTGTGTGTGTGTGTGTGTGTGTGTGTGTGTGTGTGTGTGTGAGCAAATCGGAGGGGGAAAGGGGTGGAAGATGGAGATAGTAACAGTCGCGCGATGACGGGTGGTGAGAAGAAGAGGAAGATTGATGGAACAGATGGAAAGAAGAGAAAAGAAAGAAGGGACAAAAATTAAAGACAGAAATTTGATGTCAGATGTCACGAAGTAAAAACAAGATAAACAGCTCCTCAAAGGGAGGTAAACTAGAAATAGGCAGGTAAATAAACAGAAAGAGAAAGAGTGAGTGGACATAATAATATAGATAAACAAAGACCGAGAAATAGAAAGAGGAGGGGTGAATGGGCAAACAGATGAACACACAAACACATACACAAACACACACACACACAACAGAGAAAGAGAGAGAGAGAGAGAGAGAGAGAGAGACAGAGAGAGAGAGAAATAATCGTGGTCGATGAAGATTGAGGATGATTCAAGCCCCCAACAGGTGCACGCTGAGAGTCATCGGCAACTTTTGAACTTCCTGTTGAAATTACTTCATGTCTGGGAAACTGGTGTGCCTCGCTATGACTCTAATTTACATCAGGACCGTCGACGCTTCCTCACCTGCGCTCTATCTAGCGACCAACTCTGCGATCATTTCAGGACCGTTGTTAAGGTCCTGTCTCATCCTCCCTTTCACAAACCCTGTATCATCTTCTTGCCTCAGTTATGACTGCATCCACTAGAGGTAGGCGCTATTATTTCTTAGTACTAAAAAAAAAAGTTAAGAATTTTGAATTCAGTATTGGAAGTATCTGACCTATCTGCAGTATCGAAAGTGTCGAAGGTATCAAAATGCCCATCCGGCAGTAAGGTTCAGAAGCGAAATAGAATCGATTCTTTCGATACTTAACGTTTGAGGACTTCGAATGGCGATACTGAATTATTCAGGCATCGACATACCACTAGATTCGTCTCTCCTTAACAGCCACCATTTTACCCGGAACCCTCAAACCTTCCTTCTGTCTCCCTGAATACTCCGCCCCTGTCAGCAGTACATCCGTTTCCTACCCATGACCTCCATTAAGTCCTTCGATTCCGCTTGTGGAGGTATCTAGTTCAAAGTGCTCTTTGCTCTTTGAATAGTCATCAGCCATCTCTTTGTTACAGCACTGTTGTATGCTATTAATGTTGCTGACTCTCTGTTCTGTTGTCAATGTGGGGCTGCATTCTTCTTGCTTTATTGTTGTTGTTGTTGTTGTTGTTGTTGCTGTTGTTGTTGTTGTTGTTGTTGTTGTTGTTGTTGTTGTTGTTGTTGTTTCCCTTTATTGTCTGTACTTTCAATCCCAAGGAGTATTCTGGTTGACTTTGATACTAAGTATGCGCTGTTTTCATTAAGATAATTATTATGTTGGAGAAGATGAGCGTACTTGGCACGACTCGAGAATGGATGAATTTTTATACTTTTGCAAGGACTATGGAAATGAGGAGGATGTTTGTGAGCGTGAGTGGTTGAACGAAGAAGAGAAGCAGAAAGGAATTAGAGACAGAGGACAGGCATATAGACAGAAGGATCTGCAAAAACAAGCAGGCTGTCAGTCAGATAGACAGACAGGCCTGCGAGCAGGCTTACAAGCTGACATGATCAAGAGATTTAATTTTGCTATACGACGAAGAGTCGAAAGATAAGATAGGATAGGGTAGGGTAGGGTAGGGTAGGATAGGTAGGTAGGTAATGTAGGTAGGTAGGTAGGTAGGTAGGAGGCAGGTAGATAGGTAGGTAGGTAGGCAGGTCGTTGGTAGGTACTAGGTGGTACGTAGGCAGGCAGGCAGGCAGGCAGGCAGGCAGGCAGGCAGGCAGAGAGACAATAATACGTGCCACACACAAAGTCAGCTGAAAAATGTGCAGCCTGACTATGTAGAAATAATGAAGAGAAAAAAAAAGCACACCAAGATGCAGCAAAAACGCTGACTCAAAAAGTCAAAGAGAGGAAACAAAAGAAGTTAATGGACAAATAGTTTGGCTCTCTTATGTGATGACATCACGCACGCAAAGTACCTAATGGGCTGTAGACACGAATAGGGTGATAGAAAATAAACAAACTGCTCCTTGGGGTATAGCATACATCACTATAACATCAAAGAGATCTAGGCACATGTGTTTGTGTGCTTTGTGCATTTTTCATAACAATGCTCAAACTGTTGTTAAGTTGTTTGTTGAGGCGGGTCGTGACGACTGGTAGGGGCGTCCAGGGGCGTAGTTTGGGACAAGAGGAGGAATTTACAAGGTGACTTTTACAGGTGGTTTTCCCAGACCCGAAAGAAAGGCGTTGTGATGAACAGCAAAGTTGAAACATCGTGACGATTAGGGGAGGGGGAGGGCTGTGGACTGGAGTGGAAGTTTTTATCTCAGATTACACATTGCCAGACTGTCTCTCTCTAGAGTTTTTGTAGATTTGACTGCAAGTATTTTATATTATAGAATAGTCCTTTTCCACAATCATTACTTTAAAAAGACTGGCAGGAAATCTTCACGGTGGGATTGTTCATTCTGCAGAAACAGATACACAATGACATTTTAAAATTGTATAGAGATCTCGCTCTTCTGCCTAATGGTATTCTGGCAGAGAACCAAGGTAATTACAAAAGAATGATACCAACCAAATTAAGACAGCTAGCTGGAGCAGAGATTTTGACTAGAGACACCTATTGGAACGACGAACGAATCTTAGTATATTGTTTACGGTCGCACAAACATTACTATGAATCAACTCCAGCAGTCAAGTTCGAAAGGCATAAGAAGGTTACTGTCTTTAAGTGACTCCTCGCTTGTTGATGACTTTTTTTTAAAAATTTTTAGGCATAACAGTTAATATTTCTCAAACTTTCTCAAAAAGCTTTTAGAAAGCCTTCCACGTGGCTAAACGAGGCCAGCCGACACTGCCATTTTTTTTTCTTTTTGCTTCGGCAGGTCTGCCGTCTAATCACAATGATAGTTTACTTGAAAATATCATGTTTTCAAGTCTCACTCTCAGACTAGGGCAAAAACCGAACTGTTTGTCCTGGCTGGCTGACTAGAAAAGGTGAATTCTGAGAACATCAGTGCAAGCTTATGCAAGAAATGCTTTAAGCAGAATAAAAAAATGAGTGTACGTATGCATTTTTACTGCATGAATGCGAAGGTTGAGACAGATTATAAACCGGAAACCTACACTAACTTCCCATTTGGCTCATTGCAAGCCTACGCCTCTGGCAACCTCATACATCACCTTAATATTATATCTCGCCCATGCTGGGATAAAGACGCTTTCCGTCTTCTCCTAAACGTGAGCACTATACCTTCCGCTCACTGCATGACCCCACCCCCTCCCCTTCCCTCGCCAAATTATTATGTGACGTCAGGACACATCATTCACCGTTACTTTCTCAGCCATTTATCTCCCGTAAACGACAGCATTATCAAATTATCAACGTTATCCTCAAAGCCGGTGGTTTCGTTTAACAGGCTATGATCTATAGTTTCGCCAGCATTTTTTTTCTCTCTTCGTCTTGGTTGTTTTTGATGGGCGATTCCTTTCTAGTGTTGAGCAAGGATACGGGAATCTTGACAGTCTATAACGACTATGTTATATGTACAGCGCCGTATTCACAGTGCTGTTGAACTTAGCGCGCTGGCGGTAAGTGCGGGAAACGTCATTAATATTTTGGGGATTTCCCGTAGATTCCGACAGTGCGCAGAGGCAGGCAGCACTGTGCATAGGGTCCCCTAAGTTAACTTAATCTCGTGCTATACTATAGCTACTTAGGTGCACTTCCATTTACCATGCCATCATAGACTTTCTATCGCAGCTGAAGATTGTAATACATAACGTCATTCAATAAGTTTTTCTTCTATTGATGCCACTCGAGTTTTCATGGCTTGATACGCTTTGATCTCGGACTGCATTTAAAAGTTTAACGTACATCTCTCCGTCTGGATTTTGTCGCTCATTAAAATTAATTAAGACTGGCTGAAAACAAACCAAAAAAAAAAGTTCCTTTCCCAGTATACGACTAGTTTGTCGAGCACACAAGTAAAACCGAAGAACGATTTCTTTCACTATAGCAGTGTTTGATATTCGAGTACTCAACTGTACTTCCCTACCTTTGAACAATTATGGTAGTCGAAGCCACCCAGTGCTTTGATGCTAAGAAGGATGTATGCGTCATGAGATTTGACACTCCATTATATCTATCTGTACCTTTCTGTAGCGCGTACCTGCGGCTGTTGCCTGCTTTATGTAGTACATCTACCGACATGAACACACCCTGGGGAATGGCAGCCGTGCCAGTATGAGAGAAATATGAAGAAGCCATAATCTAGCCTAGCATGTTAGGAAACATAAACTTACGCATCTTCTGGTTAACGATTTTTTGGGGGCTATAGGAATAGCTTACTATGGGCCAGCCTTTGTTTAAAAATTCCGGAAGTCACGCGGGTGTCACTTTAGATGACATTTCTTTGTTAGTAAATAGCTTCCTGTTGAAGTGTGTGGCCGAGAATAAAACACTATATTTCAACGCCCACTGAAAAACAGCACTTAAATTTCACTATGGCCTTTGATGGGGAAGTAAAACACTGAGACCCACTTTCTCATGACCGTCCGTGTGTGTAGTCTTTTGTAGAAAATGATGCAGATCTCTGAACATTTCTGGAGAGCACCTTCATTAACTTTTCATCTTTATCATCATCATCATCAGCATTTAAAACTGAGAAAAATTAAAAGCTCAACCTTAATTCAAGGAATTTATTAAGTATCTAGTAAAGAATTAAGACCGAACATTATCATCATCATCATCATCATGCTATTAAATTAATCATCAACGTTGCGTGATGAACACTTTATCAGGACTAACAGACTAAATGCTTCCAAAGAAAGAGAAGTGAAATGGATCCAGAACAGGTGAAAATAGAAATGAAAAAGAACGTGGTTTCGAGAGCAGAATAGTGAACATCTGAGACGATAATGATGAGAACTAACATACCGCACTCGCACATTTTACCATTCTCTCTCTCTCTCTCTCTCTCTCTCTCTCTCTCTCTCTNCATAACGTCATTCAATAAGTTTTTCTTCTATTGATGCCACTCGAGTTTTCATGGCTTGATACGCTTTGATCTCGGACTGCATTTAAAAGTTTAACGTACATCTCTCCGTCTGGATTTTGTCGCTCATTAAAATTAATTAAGACTGGCTGAAAACAAACCAAAAAAAAAAGTTCCTTTCCCAGTATACAATCTAGTCTGTCGAGCACACAAGTAAAACCAAAGAACGATTTCTTTCACTATAGCAGTGTTTGATATTCGAGTACTCAACTGTACTTCCCTACCTTTGAACAATTATGGTACTCGAAGCCACCCAGTGCTTTGATGCTCGCTAAGAAGGATGTATTCGTCATGAGATTTGACACTCCATTATATCTATCTGTACCTTTCTGTAGCGCTTACCTGCGGCTGTTGCCTGCTTTATGTAGTACATCTACCGACATGAACACACCCTGGGGAATGGCAGCCGTGCCAGTATGAGAGAAATATGAAGAAGCCATAATCTAGCCTAGCATGTTAGGACACATAAACTCACGCATCTTCTGGTTAACGATTTTTTGGGGCTATAGCAATAGCTTACTGTGGGCCAGCCTTTGTTTAAAAATTCCGGAAGTCACGCGGGTGTCACTTTATATGACATTTCTTTATTAGTAAATAACTTCCTGTTGAAGCGTGTGGCCGAGAATAAAACACTATATTTCAACGCCTACTGAAAAACAGCACTTAAATTTCACTATGGCCTTTGAAGGGGAAGTAAAACACTGAGACCCATTTTCTCATGAACTTCCGTATGTGTAGTCTTTGGTGGAATTTGATACAGATCTCTGAAAATTTCTGGAGAGCACCTTCATTAACTTTTCATATTTATCATCATCATCATCATCATCATCATTATTATCATCATCATCATCATCATCATCATCATGCTATTAAATTAATCAACGTTGCGTGATGAACACTTTATCAGGACTAACAGACTAAATGCTTCCAAAGAAAGAGAAATGAAATGGATCCAGAACAGGTGAAAATAGAAACGAAAAAGAACGTGGTTTCGAGAGCAGAACAGTGAACATCGGAGATGATAATGATGAGAACTAACATATCGCACTCGCACATTTCACCATGCTCTTTCTCTCTCTCTCTCTCTCTCTCGCTCTCTCTCTCTCTCTCTCTCTCTCTCTCTCTCTCTTCCTCTCTCTCTCTCTCTCTTCCTCTTCCTCTCTCTCTCCCCCTCACACATCATACTATCATCAGCATCAGCATCACCATCATCATTTTGTGCAGCAGTATAGTAGCAACACGTCACAACGGTTCATTTCATCGTGATTATCCACTTATTTTGAGCAGTATAAGTCCTGTGTAGATTTAACCCCTCTTTGTGAAATCTACAACAAATAAAGGAAGAGGATAATTATATGGCAACTGCGAGGAGGAAAGCTCAAATGTCTCATTCGATGAGCTCAGCGGGATGTCCCCGTTAAAGACGTATTGCAATCTAAATTGAACCAAACGCCTTTGTACCAGGTTCAGCCCTGGTTTAAGTTTCTACTTTAGAATACAGTAAGGAGTGCCTGGGACATTATCGAATGTTTAATGGAGACGCTGCTTTTTGTATTTTTTTTTAAATTTATATCCCTGTGCAACGGGGAAGCTTAAGATGCTGGCCTCATCTCCGCTTTCGCAGTGTATGCATTTGAAATCAAGAGCCACCCAAAGTGTTTCTCAAATATTTGCACCGGGGGAGAAAGCTGTGGGGGTAGATTAAGATAAAATATTTGCATTACATGTCTGAAATCACGGTAATTACATTACATCTTACACATAGAGAGGGGTTGTCTGAAGCCAGCATACCTCCCAAATTGTTATATCAGATGGCTCCGGTTTGCGCAGGGTTAACAGGCTCATCATCACGAAATCTCAGGAGAGCTGGATGTAGATGTTTGCAGAGAATAGGAAGTCATAGTGACCTTTAAGGTCACTAATGTCGATGTTTTTTTTTTTTAAATATCTAAGCTTAGCGGTCGAAAAGGAATGTCAATGCAAGCTTCAAGTTACCATTCAAAAGCAGATTAGAAGGATAGGTCGTCAATTGTCAACGGAAGAATTTGTAGAGCAAAGGTGATGGGGGATAGGGTGTAGTATTCAACTTTGTGCAAGGAATTGCGGATAGCTGTAACACCATAACACGATATAGATGACATGATTCCTGAATGACAATTGCCGTACAGAATTACCAAGGATTGTTGTAGATCAGAGGTCTTGACCTTTCAGAAGGCGGACTTTTTTTTTCTCTTTTTGAAAGTCATCCTCCGAGGGCCATGTCTCAAATGCGCGTATTTGTTTCATATTAATACAAGATACGAGCGATATAAAGCACTTTATCATAGCAACTTCGCTGGCCATAATTAACATCCCTGGTGGGCCATATTTCTGTAGTCCTTCTCTGATACTAGTTAGGCATTCTCTTAATGATAATTTTATGCTCCTTTTATTGGAAGCCCGGTTAAAAACAGGAAGATTTTTGTTCCGTTGGATACACGTAGAGGAGTGATAATGATGTGACCCTGAATGATGTTAGGCCAGCCGAGCAGCTAAAAGGCTCAAACGCGTAAAACAAGGCACCAAGGTAATGGTAGTGCCCTAAGGCCCATTTGCGACACCACTGCACTTCCAAACAGACAAGCCGTGTTTCCGGCGCCCCATTTTTTTTCCTGAGCACACATACCCTAGAACACTCTAGGTGCATTAAATTTCGCACCTCCCTCCCACCTGCCGCTATTTTGACGTGCCTGACAATGGCGACAGCCAATACACAAGTGCTCAACACGACCGCCATTCATTGTGTCCGGTAAGCCGTGGCTAAACAATTCAACAACTCGAACGGCCGGCTGTTGACTTCCCACTGGTCCTAAAACCACCTGGAAATTTCTGGTGGCGTCATTTTGTAGTGTTGTCACGAGTTCGGTAGATCCATGTGAAGTGCCATCTTATTTGAACGACAAATGAAAGCGCAAATTTGACTGTTTGGTGACATTACGGACATAACTGTATGGTGACATTATGGACCAGCGAAAGAGGTCCCCGCGGTGGGTGGCTGAGGAGGTTAATTCACTGACCAGCGCCATTCACACATTCAATCATACCGTGGGTATAATAATATATACATACATAGACAGTTTATGTTAAGTCTCTTCAACGAACAAAAACCTACTCGTGATTGTGCATGCTAGAGGTGGCTTCAGTCTCCACATAAATCAATATTCGTCTTTGTCCATTTGCATGAAAAAGTTAACATAGAAGTTTATACTAAAGGACGGGATTTCTTTGGCGGCAGTGCTGTTCTTTCCGTCTATGAAGAAACTTCAAATTAACCGAGTGTAATGTAGTAATCCGACCGCATTACAACTGCTGGAGAAGAAGCCAAGCACCTTCGTATTTAGTTCTACCATGTACGTGTCTTGAGGTTTCAACACGGAGACCAAAAGCATTGAAATCAAAAGCCTGTCCAGACAGATCTAGCTGATTCCAGCCGAGTCAAGGGATGTATTTAAAGTGCAATTTCCCGACGCAAGACACAAATTAAATGCTCCTAATACGCTGTATTCACTTTTCTCCATTAAAGAATCCATCACCGCTAAGTGTATTTCATGGCAAATAAACTGATAATTGCTCGTTCAATTTCCTGTTTTTTTTTTCTTTTCCATCGTAACCTTTATTGCAGAATTGATAAAATTGTATGCTGACGTTGGACTTTTTGTCTTCATAAAAATTCCTGCGCATTTCCTTTCGTGTGGTGCTTTTGATCTGTTTTGTGTGCAATGCCTGTGGACTGACAGCCACAATATTGTATTTCGCATACACAGCCAGAACACTGTATTTCACATACAAATAATACATAATTTACCAATCTGGTTTTGAACTCTTAATGTTACGGAATAAGTGTGCTGCACCTTTGACAGTGTAAACATCACTGATTACTTAAAAGCGCAAATAACAATAACTCTTATTTCAATAATGGGCAGTTCTAGCAGAATGCCAAGTCAGTTTTGCTGTTTTCTGAAAAGCTTTGACTTTACAGCAATTAGTTTTGGTCGTTCCTAACAAGTATTCATATATCCTTTAAATATAATCCGAAATTAGTTGCCTTAGACTTACATCTAAAGTTTTTTCAGAAATGAACGTAACTGACGTGCATTCTTCTGGAACTGCCCTAATAATATTTTGAGGATGAAAAGCTAGGAGCAAATGCGAAACACATCAAGATTCCCTGAACATTGTCACAACATTTGTGGTTAAGAAAATAGAGCTAAGACCCGTTCGGGTTACAGATATGGCGCGTCAAGGTTAACCGCGGTGACATTTACTCCTAACAAAGATATTTTCAAGTATCACAGTGTTCAAAGCGGGCACGGAAGCGGAAGGAGTTCTTTTGTGTACATGATATCCTCTCTAATCCACTCTTAATCAAGTTTTTTTAGAAAAGGAAAAATCAAAGTTCGGTAGGATACGGAACAATCTGAAATGCTTGCGATGTTTATGGTGGCAAATTTACCCAGACGTTTCCCATGGAGGGAGACAATCCGTGCAAGAGGTCTCCGACAAGGCCTGCCATTATCTACACTATTACTTTCCTTAATCAATTCCTCTCGCGCATGGATGGCTTCTCTTTATACTATGTTTGCATAGGTCCAAGCCGAGTCCTGGCCAAGACCTTGTACAAATATAAGACCTACGGGCACCAGCGGTCAGAGACTTGCTCGAGCAGAAAGGAAAACATCGAATGGTGGAAAGTGCTTGCGGGGACATCCGATACGACCATTATAACTCATTCTCTTTTGACAGCGTCGGATCCTGACGAGGGACGTGCAAGGATAAAATGTCTGAAGCTCTGTTATTGTCATGCTGGTTCAATAATCAATACTAGCTTTCAGATAGAGCTCTCAAAGAAACACATTGTATCTGTCTTGGTCTATACGCATTTTTCCAGAGATTATTTACTGGCCAGAGGATGCATGCCTCTGGTCTTAAAGCTAGTGCGTTTCCTCACTATGTGATTGTTCATCATTAATTAGGTATTATAAATCCAACATACACTTAATATGTTTTTCAAATGTCCCTGACCAGTGGCATGGAAGGCCCACCACTCTTAACCATTATGTAGTGATTGGGCGAAATATAATCATAATAAAGGAAGGAAATTGGAGTGCAGAGTGTTGATTTTTTTGTTTGTTTGTTTGTTTGTTCGCATGAATATGCTTGCACAAAGGCGGTCGTTGCTTGCAGCCTTAGTACATCGAGTCTTTCACTGAATGAATGGCATCATAATTGAATCTGGTATTGTGATCACCTCTTTACTACCGACAGTCTATAGGGTCTCTTAGGTGTATCGTTACTTAATGTTATAATTATCCGTAACGACTACCTGGTTCCTAGTGTCAGCATCAATGACAAAACCCTGCCTCAAATTTTGGTTTCCTCTCTCCTCCCCTTTATAGATGGTAGTCACTCCCTTTTATCGACACCTTGTGTTGGCACGCTGAGCACACTCACAGCGCTCTCTTCTCTGATTACCCTGATGACCACCCGATCTGTAATGTCGACATTAGAGATTAGACTTTGATTTACCAACATATCCCTCTTTGAGCTTCAACGTGTGGATACGCCGCTGTCCTCTTTACAGATCTCCTCCCCACAGTTGTCAATCTTGGCATAACAATGCCTCTGCCACATCTTGAAACTCAAGCGTGTGCTCTGAGAACCGGACTGAAAGACTTGAGAGGGGACGCAGACAATATAGGAGGGATTTCATTTTTTTCAGGGCTTCTTTGATAGAAAACAAGTCGGGATGGCGAACATGAGAAGATGAGATTCATTGTCCGAGTCTGGTTAATCCCCACGTTGTTGTGGTTTTCCATGGACTTTCCCACTTTACAGCCTCATCTGCACGTTCAGGAATGCACATAAATGTCACGGGGCCCAAAATTTGTGATGCACCTGGGATACAAGGAGGGCTAAATTTAGGATATGGAGGGTCTGTTTTCAATGTGCATGAATAGTAATATGCCTGCAGATTTCACTACCATGGTTTTGCGATAAGGGAATATGAGTTCTCCATGCTCCTCCGTAATGTACACGCTGCACTCCATTGACGATAGTTAAGGAAAGCATGTGAGGGGGCTGAAAGATGGATGCATTCATAAAGCGATAAAATTTGTGGAAAGCAGCTGGACCTCAGCTGTGGGGAGAAAAGGGCACTTGCGGGTACACTCTTTTTGTATTGCCTCCCTCTTTGCACGCTTCTGCCCCCCCAACCGCAACTTTAACCCTTGTCTATTATATGCATTACAGTCACACCCACACAATCCTTTCTCACGCTTTAAAGAACCATTTTCATGCTTTTTTGAAAACGGGGTGTTGGAAGTCGGTGCAAATCACACACACACATACACACACACAAATGATCACGGTCATGACTCTCCCATACTAGTCACCTCCAGTCATGACCGTTGTATTCCCGGAGACACACAACCTTGACAGTCTTCCCCTCTTGCTGCCTATTTTTCCGGCAACGGGTGTCAGGGTAAAGCCGGATAAGGTTCTATCTCGAGGCTCCTCCATTGGCATTAGTCGGTGCTCCGGGCTCCAGTCCGTGTTTCTTGCGTACAGAGTGTCGTAGAAGAAGCCGGAAAGTCCTAAAGAAAACACGAGATTGTCCATCACCCAGGATGGGGTCGCCTGCAAAAAGGCTTCCGTCAGAATAGCGTCTGATGTACGAGATTAAGAGTTTGGTTTGGGCTAAGTCTACTGTGTGTTATATATTATATAAGTCCTCCTCGCTCAATATCTTGGTATAGTATGATGTTAATGAACCGTATGAATAGAGTAATTGACAATGTCTTTTTTTTTTCCTCATTCTCTTCAAGTATTCCTTGCTTTCTTCTCCTCTTCCTGTTTACATCCTTTTTCCTCTTCTTTCTTGATTACCTTTTTTTTTTTTTTTTTTTTTTTTTTTAAATTCAANTTTTTTTTTTTGTCTTTTTCTCCGTTTTCTTGCTTTCTTTCTCATTTTTTTCCTCTCTCTTTTCATTTTTCCTTTTTTTTTCTCTTTCTCTCTTTCTCTCTCTCTCTCTCTCTCTCTCTCTCTCTCTCTCTCATACACTACATTTAATCAAGCCATCCCCTCCCCACCCCCACCCCCCAACACACACACACTATCACCCCGATGATAGCATTGGTCCGAATTCCCTATTGTAATAAGATCCCTCATACTATTGCTCTACGTTTCGATAGCCATTCCCTTCTGCTATCCTGCCAGTTTAGGCTTTTAGGCTTAACAGGGGCTTGTTCCAGAGCGTGATAAATGATCGCGACTATTAGCTGTGAGGGCAATGGTCATCTCACCTAGTGCCAGGAGCCACTGTGGGGGATGTCCCAAACAATAACAAGCCACACTTATGCTGAAAGGGGTTGGCGCTCACACGTGGTGTTAATCACGAGATGATTACGGCAGTCGTCAGCAGATGTTTGGGATGGTCTCTCACCAAGAGGAAAAAAATTAGGACACAACTCAGGGGCGGATTGTGCAGGGTCGTAAACCTGACCACAGGTTCCAGCCATGTAGAAGTCTCAGCAGAGCGTGAGGTAGGGTAGGAACGAGGGGGAGAATCCTGTGAACATAGGGGTTACGGAGCCCCAAGGCCCCCAGTCTAATGACAGTAATTAGCGATTGATGCTGTGAAAAACTGTGATGATTTGACTATAGGTATTCACACGAAATCTTTTTTGGCCTGAGGGAAAAAAGGCGGGAGTGAGGGTGGGGGTGGGGGTTCTGGAGAGGGAATTAATCACTGCCTTGACTATGAACAAGACTAGCATTATCAAAAAAATATGATCATATCAGACATTAAAATAAAGACTATGAGAATTTTAACCTTGAATATGAACAAGACTATCACTGCTGAAAATATGATCATATCAGACAATAAAATTAAGATTATGAAGACAGCTGATTTCGACACAAAAAAATATGAGTTGTGAGCGGACGGGTTTGGCTGAGGGTGGATACTAGTGAACAGTGCTGGCAAATAAAGCACACCAGGCACTTCTAGCTAGCCTTGGGTTCGGGACCACTGTTCCTCATCTCGGAGACTGCATTAGTGGTAATTGTACGGACCTGATACTGCAATCTAATGCCGGCATAATTACTCACTGTTAGAAATATATTCCAGATGTTTTGCCATGATTAGATAGCGTATTATCGCTCGAGCCATGAAATGAGATCATCATAACAGAACAAGCAGGCCGGTGCCAAACAATCCCTTTCAAAACATTTCAAAACAAGCTATCTTTGCCATGTCAGTTTTATAGCGTCTCACACGAGTTTCTATGTGAATTTGTTCATGTAGGATCTCATCTCTTCGTGTTTACTGGCTCTGTATCATATCGCCAGCAATTACGTTAAAACACTCTGCAGCTGTTTCATGTAGATGCAAAAGAGTGGCATTTAACAAGGGGTAATCATGTAATAGGACTGTTATGGCTTCGTTTGTTTTGGTTAATTTAATTTTATGGAAACTGTGGCTTTATTTCTTTCAGTGGCTGGATATCACTTGCAAATTATGCTTTGAAGCCCTACATACAATAGGGGGTCAAATTGGATTTTTCTCGGCCTGGGCATTGTCCAAAGTGAAATGAACAGCTCTTTTATGTGGTGAAAGTGTTGGTTTTGGCGTCTGCTTGTTTGTTTTTTTGTTGTTGTTTGGGGTGGGAAGGGGGAAGGAGGTATATGTGTATATAGGTTTCTAATAAAACAGTCTGGTCTCATTAATTTGATTTACGTTTAACACTATTATTTTCGTCTATTCACGACTGCATTACGGCATAATTTCAGTAACTTTCATATGTGGGCGGAAAAGTGGATTGAAAGTAGGATGTAGGATACCTGAAAGGGATTACATGTGTTTACGCTGTTTTCAATTCGTTAGTGAAAATAATTTGACCACATTAATGTCCACATGTTAACTCATGCAAATAAACATTTATAGAAAATACTTCTTTTTGCAAGTCAGTATGCAGAGCTCAACCATGAAGTAAAAAGGAGGAATTCTGATCACGGAATTACTGCGTTCGATTTGGCAAGTGGTGTTTCCTCTGCTACAACATTACTATAACACCTGATTTGAGTCCAATTTGCTATTGACTAATCCCTATCTCCACCTGAAACCCTAACAGTGCCTTTGCCTACTCTGTTCAGCCTTCCCTCTGTCACACTCTGGGGGTAGAAGTATCAGTATGAGTCTGTGTGTAAAAGTGTGAGTATGATGAGTCTATATGTGTGATGTATGGAAGTGTGTGTGTGTGTGTGTGCCTGCGTTTGCATGTGTGTGTACGTTTATATTTGCGTTTACATGTATATGTATATATGTATATATATATATATATATATATATATA
>JAWQUT010000265.1:944750-971812 GCA_033807755.1 Ellobium chinense
AACTTCATCCCCATGCCCGACCCTCTAAATAGGAAGATAAAATTATACAGACAAAAGATAAGAAAATGTAATGCGCATACTCTTACTGACTGTTACCACAGACAGACAGACAGACAGACATACATACAGACAGACACACACACACACACACACACACACACACACACACACACAGGGGCACACGGGCACACAAACACACAGACACACGGAACAGACAGACAGACAGACACATAAATCATATTTACAAACTGAAAATCAACAGTAATAACAACAATAAAGGATAATATATTTGTAAGGAGCACACATAAACATCTGGAAACACAAAAAGTCCCTCTCCTCTGCCTCTTGAAAGACGTAAATCCTTGTTATTCCCCCTGTCTCATTGTTTCCTCACAATCACCCGGGAGACACCTAAGTGGCGGGTGGATGTCCATCTGTATGTATTATCTCCCCTCTAAATAACCGGATGACAGAGACTGCGTCAGGGGCTTAGCCACAATGGCCGCTGTTAAGCTGTAGAGATCTCTTCCGTTGAGAAGCTCAGTCCAACAGATGTTTGTCTTACAGAAGACAGCTGAAGCTATCCAGGGAATTGCATAAGGGGGACTTCGAAGGGGATATGGGGTGTGTNGATATGGGGTGTGTGTGGGGGGCTAGGGTGGGGGAGGGAAGGGGGCACTGAGGGTAGGGGAGGGGTTGGGCATTGAGAGGTGAAGGTCGTGAGATGGAAGATGCCTGTAACCTTGCATCATTTCAGTGGGTCATTCCTGTAACAATGCATCACCTCTCTGAGTCATTCCTGTAACATTGCATTACTTCACTGGGTCATTCCTGTAAACTTGCATCACTTCACTGGATCATTCCTGTAACTTGCATCACTTCATTGGGTCATTCGCGTAACCTTGCATCATTTTACTGGGTCATTTATGTAACCTTGCATCACTTCACTGGTCATTCTTTCATCTATTAGCTACGGTTGTGGAAACACATAGAAAGTTGAGTTTTGCGCATTTTAAAAGGGTCACTTATACAATTCGGTATTATTTCCCCTTTACTGATTATGTCCATTTAACGTTCTCTACCGCCGGAGGAGCTGTCAAATATCCATTGCAGTCATTATACACGTGCGGGAGATCGTTGTATTAAAACATGCACAAAGCCTCATACTTTATTTAATAACGATTCATATATAAACATATTCCGAGATAAAATAGCTGTATCAGCCACTTGAGGCGAATGTCACGAATACCGGTAGCCATTCAGAAGCTATGGTAAGTTCTGTTATCATTGTGATTCCTTCAAAAAACGTAATGTTCCTAGGAAACATGGAAGTAAGAAATTTACATAAGTGTAATGTTTCAGACCATAGCAGCCAAGCACGTTTCTTGATATTTATCACTTAAAATTTGATTTTCCATCATAGAAGTTGTTATCCTGCTACTCAGTTGATTTAATGAATAATGTGAATGTTTACACGACATTTTAATATATCTGGTCTATTTGGGCTAAAGTAAAATCTAGAATGGTAAAAATCTCTTTGAAATGTTGAGGACGGTGAGAAAAAGAGGAGAGATTAGGTGATTACAGACCTGCCAGCAACTAAAAACTAAACGTTTAACTGTCAATTTTCTGAGGTACCTTGTCAAATGTTAGTATTCTTTACTTCATTTTGAAACCCTGTAAATTGACATTGGATGCAAAAAAAAAAACAAAACACACGCTGGGATAGCATTTATTTACCTGTCCACAGGCAGACATGATGTAAACTGGAATTTCCTTTGGCCTACACGAAATACAAGCTGCACGTGCAATACGATGGATTTGTATGTTTGTTTCATTTTTTTTCTAATAATCTCTCCCTTATTTTTTCTTTAATTTCCAGTTTCTCGTTATCTCTGGGGTATCTACATTTCGTTTGCTTGAAACAATAGGAATGATTGGTTAAATCTATTTCATCTTTAATATTTTCGTCTTCTTTCTCTCCTTCTCTCCTTCTCTATGTCTCTCTCCGGCACTCTCTTTCTCTTTTTCCCTGTTTCTCTTGTGTCGAATGAAGCGTAATTTACATTTAGCACTAAAGTGAGATGAATATCCGGATACGACTTCAGTCCTTACCAGGACGTTCTTTCTTTCTTTCTTTCTTTCTTTCTTTCTTTCTTCCTTCCTTCCATTGTGCGGGATTTAACCGTTTGCCTGCTATATTGTAGATATTCCAGTTATCCTCTTGACCATTTTGTTATTATCGCATCTTTTCCCCCGTATATACTCGTTCTTTCATCCATTAGCTCAATTCGTCCTTCTCCCAACTCTCTCTCTCTCTCGTTTTCTCATTCTGTCCTTTTCCCTGTGTCCTTTCTTTTGCTCTTTTGCTGCCATGAGCCTTTACTCCCAAAGGTAGTGATGGATGGAATCGATTAAAAACATTCTCGATCATTGAAACAGGTACTCCCAAATGTACAAGTATTCGAATTACTAGCAAGGGACGCTGCATTCACTTGGGATTGCGAATATTAATGAAGCTGAGAAACGAAATCTAATTTGAACCTGGAAATCTTCTAGGATTTATTCGCCAAGCATGAAATTAAAACAGGAGACAACAGAAATGTATAATTAAGTAATATGCTATATTCAGAGACCCTTGCACCTTCAACTTGGGTTAGGATAAGGACCAGGGTGTGGAAAGAGAAACAGCACATGAGGGAATTCAGAGACAATGATAAGGTATCCGGACTGTCTTAAAGGTGATTTTCCATCCTCAACCCTACCCCATACTGTAGCCCCAAACCTAAAGAACTTGGTGGGTAAATCCCTGAATATTGCCAATTAATAACTATTATATTAAAAAAATATTGCTGTAATCTTTTTTTGCGTTTTAGAGATCTTTGCATTAAACCGATTGACTTTATAGCATGCAAATGGTGCATTAGCTCGGACGCCAAGTTTGTTTTGTACACTGTAAATTTTGCTAATAATGTATTTTGTAGTAGTTGATTGTGCTCACAGCCCATGACCCAGACCAATAACAACTAAATAAAAAAATCGAATGTGAGCAAAATAGCAACATACTCGAATAGTAACTGTTAAACGTATTCGATGATACTCAAAAATGTCCATTCTGTTCTCGAGCGCCCAGCACTGCCCAGTGAGGTCGTGTGAGGTGAGGCGAGGTAAATGATCACCTCTCATAGTTTATTCATGGGATCTCCGAAAGCCTGGCTATTTGCTCTGCGGTCAGAGTCCCTCATTGCCAGTAAACTCTGAAGGTCAGCCAAGACTGAGCACAGAATCCTTTAGCTGGCAAACTCACTGACGCCTCCAGTAATAGATAATACAAGACAGCTCAAAAGCTCATGAAAATAGGAGAAATGACATTGCCGAGCGGATTTTTTTTATTATTATCAATGAAAACATTTGGAAGCGAAGCCACATTATTGTGTTTTCTTAGCACAGTAAGCCACTTTTTCACTGGGATTTTATTCACGAGATCACACCTTTGTCCATGTGGAGGTGATACATTGTCATTAGCCAAGGGCGAATAAGACGATGGTCCATACACATCATGAGAATGGACAACAGCAGATTCTCAATGAAGGTAACGGAGTGAAAGACACAGGAAAAGAAGGAAAGAGGTCGGCCAGACACCGTATGAGCAAACGGCCTGAATAAAGTGGACATCTCATAAACAGAAGCAGAGACACTGGCAGGAGAGCGCAATTTATGGATAGGTTGGATGATCAAATATATGTCACCGTGACCGGAGGAAAAAAAATCTAAGATAACCTAAAACAATGTTATGCAATGTATTTTATTCCAAGGATTAGCGGTGGAGACAGACTACTTTGTAATAATCTTTGTCAGCTTAGTGCGAGTTGAGATTAATCCCACGAGACTGGATGAATCTACTGTTGTCTAGCTCTTGGACAGAGGAACAATAAATAAGGTACAGCAAACAGCCTCCATTTTTTTCATTGTCCGTGAGATGTAATAATTCACACATCAATTTATGTATCCAGACATATTCATCTCTTCACTCGTACTTGGTGAGTGATGAACACCACGCAAGAACAAAAGGTCATTTCTGATGATGAGCTTACACATAGGATGGGATGCGCACTACAAAGCTTAAATTTAGGAATGAAAGATGGTGTAGAAGGGTGGCAGCCATAAGTACGAAGGCCATCCATTTCCACGTCGTTACCAATCTCGTCTTGAAAACAAATCGACATACTTTAGCTAGATTAAATGTATGTGGCGTGTAAATTGAACGATGGTGTAGAATGGTGCCGGCCATAACTACGTACCGGTAAACCATCCATTTTTCACGAAGCTACCAATGCCGACTTCAAAAAAAAAATCGACATACGTTAGCTAGATCAAGTGTATGTGGCGTGTAAACTGAAAGTTACTGTAGAAGAGTGGCGGCCATAACTTCGTAAACCATCTATTTCCTCGTTTTTGCCAATCCAGTCTAAAAAAAAAAAATGACATGTGTTGGCTAGATCAAATACATGTGGTTTGTAAACTGTTTACGCTCACACCTGTTCCAGCCACGGTTTGCTTGTAAATCAAGTTGTGTAAAAATCGACACCTTCTTCATTGCAATTCACCCTTCTCCATCTTCTAGGGTGTTTGGTTAAACAGACTGGCAGAATGTTGTACACGCCGCATGACATCTGACACATTTCTTAATTGCGTTGTTGCGAGTTTTGTTGAAGTCTTCGGTCTTGATCAGAGGCTTTGTGAAATTCTGTACCATTTGAACCCTTTCCCAGTTTCATGTTTTTGTGATGTTCCTGTCCAATCCTGGAGTACAATGCATGTTAAGAATTGGAGCGTTTCAACATCTTTCAGTGCATGCTGAATAAATCATGACCACGATCGTATTTTGACCTCGAGATTTTCTAATCCCTCCCAATCACAAGTCACCCCCTCCCCCCACACACAGTCTCCCCATCAGAGATTATTATTTTTTCTTGAACAAAATGTATTTATTTATTTATTTATTTATTTATTTATTTATTTATTTATTTATTTATTTAGTTATTTATTTAGTTATTTATTTATTTATTTAGACTGTCCACACACCATCCAAGACAAACTGGGCATGACCAGTAAACTTGTTGAACTTCTTGTTTCTACTATTTCTAGTGCCTCAGAGCAGGCTAGCCCATTGAGAAACATCCTAACAAACCAAACATATTATAATAATATTTAATCTGAATGAAGAATATCACCAACTTTGCATGCCTGTGTTTTATGATTGCATTTTTTTCTTTCTTCCCTTGTTTTTCAACCAAGCGGCAGATAAAGCACTGCGTTTATCAGGTCAGGAATGACACTGAAGGACGCAAGGCACTTACCGCCTAGTTCAGTTCCCTGAGAACAGTGGGTAATTTCACACGCAATGTCGTCTACGTGCAGAACTTTCTCGAATTACCAGCCGTTACTTTGCCTTCATCGTATAAAGACTTAAAATAAAAAAGACAATGTCTGCCCTTGTTTGGCGACAAAAGTGCGGCCCCCCAAGTGCGCTTCAACCATTTGGAGTTTCTTGCATGTCAGTGGTCTGAGGGACTCACCACCCGCTACGGATTCTTATGTTACTGTGTCTCCATATTTAATGACGGACGAAAACCTCAGAGATGAAGAAATCGAATCGGTATTCGATACTCATGAGATAAAGTCAACTGAATTACAGTCTGAATTCAGTTGAGCTACGTCTTACATCATGTACGGCTCACATCATGAACAGAATATCAACAAAATGAGCACATTTTTCTTTTGATGGGCAAGGTACAGAATAGGTGACGCTTAACTTCCATATTCAATCACACTTTAACGAAAAGTTTATTATTCTTACTTAAATTTTATGGACCAAGAGTCAAAGGTCGCAAAATCTTTGTAATCGAGCTCGACAGCTCCGTTCATCTGAAATCCGATTTCCCGAATGACGATTCGAGTCTCGTCTACCCACCATGGTATAATCACCCTTCCCACGACTAAACAACAAACAATAAGCTTGGCGTGAGATCACGTGCGTGCACCTGCTCTGGAGTGACATTTTCACGCGACTTTCTTGTCTTGTTTTATTTTTCCAGACATCCACCACCTCCTTGCAACTTGTTTTCTTCGCTCTATGTCTCTTGTCTTGTGTTCATTCCTCTTTGAGCGTCACAGTGCAGTCTGCAGTGGATGCTTATCGCAGTGTAAACAATTTAGCTGCTCGGGTTGGCAAGGTGTCGAACTGGTGTGAAGAAGAAGAAGAAGAAGCAGAAGAAGAAGAAGAAGATGATCAGGAGGAAGAAGAAGAAGGCGAAGAAGACATACTTTATTCATCCTTAATAGAAAAAAAAAACCAAAACGAATTCGCCGTTGATATAGTGTACATAAAGACAGACGTAAGGTAATACGTTTACACAATTTAGTGTCAGTCAAGAAATAATGTATACCCGCAAAACCCTTCCCTCTTGGCTCCAAATTCCTACCCCCCCCCCCCCCCCCCCCCCCCCCCCCNCTTGTCCTATCCACTCTTGAACTAGTGTTGGGTAATTTTATTTTCTGAGACTAGGTCTAGCTAAGTCCATCATGCGAAATTGCGTTGATGTTTATATCCTCCAAACATCCTTTTTTTTCCCCCCCAGCCCTAGACTGATCATGACCGTTGTCTGTCACAGTATTTTGCTTTAATGCATTTATACTGCATGAAAATATTGGAAAGATATATTGCGATAAATACACACGTACATATAACGTTAAAAATTGGCGAAGCTCAAAGCCGCTGACCGAAAAAACTTGAACATAATAATGATCTATCATCTTTGGGGAAATAACCAATTTGAACAAAAATACTTACGGGTGATCTTGAGTACTAAAACGCACAAAAGGAACAATCTTATTTCAAAAGGAACCCATGTACGAAATTTAAGTTTAACATGCACTCAAATAGCCGAATTATAGATTACGGGGAGATGAGCGAGTTTTTTTTGGTTTTTTGTTGTTGTTGTTGTTGTTGTTGTTGTTGTTGTTGTTGTTAGATGTCTCATCTACTATTTCCCCATACCCCCCGGTGACTTTGCCCCTTTCCTTATCCTCTCTTCCCCCCCCCCTTCTTCCTTCACACTCCAAACGATATTTGTTGCTGTAACAGCGCGTACCTGTAAGCAGTAGCCCAGGCAAGACAAAAACCAAAAGTGCACACTGACTCCATTGTTAACAAAGACCAGAACGCCCTGTCAGGTATGTGTTTTTCCTTGCACTCCACGCTGTACGTTCTTCTGCAATTGGAGATGCTTCAAACAAAGGTCAAATTATAGTCAATCTTCTCCTTATCTCATTTAATATAATATATTTGTGTGTGCGTGTTTTTATGTCGTTCTTTTGTGTCAATCTTGTCTGTCTCTCTCTCTTTAACCCTCTCTATCTTTTTGTCTGTCTCTCCTGTCTGTCTGTCTGTTTGTCTGACTCCACAGATGCTTTAAAACATCGAATTACAGTTAATCTTACTGTTGGCGGGACATGGATATAATTCTGTCTGGGACGAAGCAAAATATACCCCCTCCCTTTCTCTTTAAAGTCCCCTATCCTTTCAACAAAAAAAAAATGCGAAGTTTGTATTCAACTTTTTTATTTCGCAATTTCTCCTGTTACTTCACTTTCTGACCCTTCTCTCTATGAGTCTGATGTCTGATGTCGGTCCTTTCTTCCAGAAAGAAAACCACCACCGTAAAAAAAAAAATGTGGCGGAACTCGGCCCTTCCAGCTCCAGACCGTACTCGCTCAATGTCAGAAAAAAAATTCTCATCCGTTCTAGACTTCTCCACATCCCAAACACAGTTACGGTTATCGAATCATTCAAGTGATGCATCAAACAATGTGTCTGGTAACAACATCTTACCTACTCTCTACAGTGGCGCCATACCATAACGGAACAAACAACAGCAACAACAACAACAACAACAACAACAACAACAACAACAGCACCCTTTTTCTATCGCCTTTGGCCTCTCTCTCCCTCTTTCCTAACGGAAACTATACACCACTCCCATTCTATATATTGACCTCTCTCTTTCTCGTTCTCTCCCTGTCTCTCTGTATCCGCCATGTTGATTCAAGCAGTGAAGAGGTTGTTATGACACGTGGATCATGACCCCTGGCCCTTGGCATCTCACCCGACTTCCTGGGATCCTGACATATAAATATATTTCTGTCTGACACCATCTATTTGCCTTTGTCATCATTATCAATTTTGTCTAAGAGGTCTCATTTTCTCGTTTCCTGAGCTAGAGTGAGCTATTTGTGTTTGGCTTGTCTAACCGAATCTACAGTGAAATGCAACATGCGATGTCTAGTATGTATAGTAATTAATTAAACAAGAATGTCTGTCTTCTTCCATTTGTGCTTTGTGAAAATCGATATCTCAACACATTATTTTAAAACATCCTTGTCTTGAGAAAATTACTACATCAAGTCTGGTGAGACAACATTAACACCTCCCCCACCCCCCTTCTTTTCCACCCTTTAAGTACATGAAAACGGGGCATTTACTTTTCTTGTAGGGACATTGTTTTACAATGTCATACAATATACAAGAACAAAACACATCATAGACACACAATAATACCAATGAAATACATGATGGTGTTATTGCTGGTAGCCGCTGTGCAGCGTCCTGGTCCCTCAACTCTCAAGCTTAGTATTCATTTACACCTGAGTGGAGCGAGGATCGACATTTGAGTCTTAATGTCATTCCAAATGACGCCATAATGTAGTCCGACCCGAGAAGTAAGCCCACAAATTTCAGACTCGTCAGTAGACTGTGAGAACGTGTCAGGGTCACGCTCACCTCGGAGAGAAAAGAAAGAGAGATAGAAAGAGAAAGAGAGAGAGAGAGAGAACGCACCAGACAAGCAATGTGAAAGAAATTGCAGGTCAGGCACACTCATTTCGAAAAGCAAATTACTGCCATGTGTCAACAATGAATTACCTCTCTTGAGGCTTCTCTCTCTCTCTCTCTCTCTCTCTCTCTCTCTCTCTCTCTCTCTCTCTCTNTTTCTCTCACTCTCTCTCTCTCGCTTGCCCTCTGTTTTTCCCTCTTTCTCTCTCCCTCTCTCTCCCTCTCTTTCTCCCTCTCCCTCTCGTTCTTTCTCGTCTAGTTGCAACAGTGTGACATTTGTCGAACATTATTTTATACATGGCATTACAAGTACATGAAAGCCGAGCCGTGAGAACAACTACCTCAGAACTAAAAGTTTTTTCTGCACCCTCGGGATCTCAATAAATGTAATAGCATTAATAGACACATCATTGTTCCCAAAGATCAGAGCAAATGAAAAAAAAAGGAAAGAAAAACACACAATGTCGTAACTGAATACGTCTTTATTCCCAAGGGTGTCAAGATGTAAGATATCCCCTACATCATCAGCGACACATGTGATAGCGCAGAGATCATAGAAAGATGTACTTATCTTCCTAAAATCACGGTATCAGATTCCCTGATCTGTGGACCTCGGTGTCTCTCTTAGGAGGCTCAGAGACGTGAAACTCCTGACAACCAATATTTGCTATGTCTGTCAGATACGGCTGGATAATTTACTCTTGTCAGAATCACGCGTAGTCTAAATAAATGGAGCAACCTCCCATCCTGGATGTATGTCTTGGAAGGTGTCTGTTGTTATCTGTTATTGTTGA
Organism: Ellobium chinense; assembly: GCA_033807755.1. Taxonomy (NCBI): domain Eukaryota; kingdom Metazoa; phylum Mollusca; class Gastropoda; order Ellobiida; family Ellobiidae; genus Ellobium; species Ellobium chinense. The sequence continues at coordinate 954,438 of JAWQUT010000265.1, forward strand.
AGATTTCTTTGTTAGAAAGTAGATAAAGTTCTCCAAGTTGTTAAGTTGGATTGTACCTGGCTTTTGAGCTGAGGGGACTCTGGCGCTGTACTGCGGACGACACAACCAGCAATGACTTCGATATATATTTCATTTGTAATATTACGTATTTGTATGTATGATATGTATTGTTTCTGTATATTTATATTATGCCTGACATGTATAACACTGTGTGGTACTGTAAACCAGTTTCCCTACGGGATCACTAAAAGTCCCATTTTCATTTTCTTTCTCATTTTCACTTTGCATTATAACTCTGTCATTCAATCAAGCATATAACAGTCATATTAAACAGCCCTTGGTCTCAGCTTGGTTAGCTTCGCTGGCAATTATTTCAAGGTTAAATGACGATGGATTGTTTTATAACTCTGTCATTCAATGAAGCATGTAACAATCATTTTAAACAGTTTTTGGTCTGTTTAGCTTTACTAGCGATTATTTTAAGATCAAATAGCAAGTGCTTGAAATTGAAAGGATTTCTCTTATCTGCATTCTGATGCTGAACTTCATTATACAACGCATATACAATGGGACAACATATCATTAGCTTCCTTGAAAGCAAGATCAGTGTTGCCACGAAATGCCTCTGCATTCTGTTAGGTTACTATTTGAAGTGGACTGAATTTTACACTTTATGAATGTATACTGCTTTATGACGACATCTTTGTTTGTTTCTTGTGCTGTCACTGGAGCGTCACTGAATAACCCTTCACATAACGGGGTCATCTATCTTCCATGCCATAGGTACGGGGACATTGGATTGTATCCCTTCACAAACTGGTATTGTATACTGGTGTGTATCCGGAACACTGAGAGCGCACACTTCCCTTCCGGCCACACCCCAAATCAGCCGCACCTGACCCTCGAGTCTCTTTTCCCCATCCCCAAAAACCAGCATCGTGCCAAGTGCGGATATGAGGTTACGACCCTAATTTTCACCAGCGGACCATCCCATTTGAATCATTAGCCATTTTGGCTTCTTGTGGATAAAGCCATGGTGACCTTGGCAGAATTCCCTGTTGGTCCTGCCTGCCCAGTAAGATCAATTTTGGGGGTTAACAGGGATTATGATAATTTTTTTTTAAAAAAAAAAAACTTCGCGAATAAGATATTGCCACTTCAAGTCAGAAAACAAGTATTACAAAATCGCTGGGAGTTATAGAAATGTGATTCTCAAGACGAATACTCATAACCCATGGACATAATAGAAAACAAATGCGCAGGTCTTGAGGGAAGCAAATCATGAAAGACAATTACCTACGTCAGTGAGAAGAAGACAATTGAAATTTCATAAGGCATGTAAATGAGAAGTAAACAATTAGAACATTTGATAACAACTGGAAAACTAAACGATACAGGATGCAGAGGAAGACAAAGGGAGACAATTCTAGATGGCGTGGCAAGTTGGATAGGGGCGCAAAACAATAATGAAATATAAAGGTGGACAGATAGACAGAAGTGGGCGGCCCATGATCGCTTCCACCAGTCGGCGTGGTACTTGAAGAAGAAGGAGGGAATATGCCAAAGAATACGTTACCTGATAAACCTTAAGGTGTGATGCTATGTTGTGAATAGCACAGATTAGCTCCCAACCCTACCGAAGCATGAAACAGAAAAGCAAACACGCTCGCTACATCACCCTGAGATAAGTATAAACACTCACTCTCTCCACGCACACACATTCACTTTCACGCACTCACAGTCGCACGTGCTGGTGGAGTTCACCGTGACATAACTCGCAACTGCTAAAATATTCATTCAGAGAATGACACATCCGTGAACTTTTGTGCCAAAACGGAGCCCAAAAAATAGCATTCCTTTGTCAAACAATTACACCCTTGAGAAATAGAACCGGCGACGGGCGAGCATAAATCAAACAGAATGAATTTGCGCCATTTTGTATGGGTTAAACGTTTCATCGCGCCAAAAACCCATTTAAAAGCCGCCGAAAGCAAAGTGGCACTGGTTGTTGGATGCTGAAGAGTCTGATCAGACCGGAATGTTACACTGAGCACTGTGCTCACCACATGCTTTGAAACCAGCGCAAAGAATACATGCCAATTTGTAGGTTTAGGGATGCATAAAGAATGACAATGATCATATATCACAGCAACGTACAAAGATCTTAAGTCGACCCAGGTACTTCGGGGGTGAACTTCGGGGCGGAATATATATTTTCAGTTGACAACGTAATCTTAGCAATGGACAAAACTGTGGGACTCGATCTATTGAGGTATGAAGATGCCAATGTATTTTTCACTGTTGGCTATATTAGGTTTTATACCTCTCATTAACTTATCCTGGGGTGCCGTGTCAAAATACTTTCTAAATATGTTGTTTAGCTCTTTCTCCACATTTTGACACAAAGAAAAATGCACCTGAACCAGTTAGATTTTGAGAACTTAGGCAGTGAAGCAGACAACCTAATATTTTAGGCCATTTCACTCAGTAAACATGTAACCTTACCCACCCAGCAACAACCACAAATTTTATACTTGAGTGACTAAACCTCACCTATTCTGAGTCTACACAATATTTGCACCTATCTAAGCCTTTGAAATTAAAATCCAACCCCTCCCCCCCCCCCCCCCCCCCCCCCCCCCCCCCCCCNTACTGTATTCAGAAATGCAAACCGGATGAGGTCAAAATCGTAGCCTCCAGAGAAGAACCAAATCCAGCCAAGCAAGGCTTTCCAGTCATTATTTCTGCACAATGATATGCATTTTCATAATGTAAAAGATATTCACACAGGCTAACGATGCTGGCTCAGGTTTATTGTCATGCATCTAAGGTGCCATCCGTAAGGGCTGTGATGTAGGAAAAGGTCTGCCAATGGCGATGGAACAGAACTTGAGACTCAGTACCTTGGTGCTATACCATGCTGCACCTGGAAATATTTAGTATTAAATTTCTCTGAAATTTAACAAAACATAAAAACTCTCTATAACAGGACTGAGATATCCAAATGCAAGCACACCAAAGGTTTTTAGAATGATACACTTGCGCAGTTTCCCTCCTTCTGATGTCACTTGGCGAGCAGTAAAGTTTGCTGCTGTTGTTGTTTGTTATGTGATCAACATATAGATTTGGACATTTAGCAGCCAAAGGCTTTCAGCAGCTCATTAATGTAGTTTGTGTGCTATTCAGTATGGGACTATTAACAGCTATATGTCACCATGCCACAGGCATAAAGCCCTGATGATGTGTTTCCTTGCTCGATGATAAAAGGTAAAGTATTATATAATGGGCACCAATACACAGAGGAAGATCCCCTCTGAAGGAAATCTTTGTTTATTAGTGTAAGAACAATAATCATGGCCGTTGTGAGTATTTCTTTGTTTCATGTGAGTCTGTGCATTCTTTTCTTTCCTGTGAAGGGAAGAATCAATGTGCAAGCGGAAATGTCGCTACGCTTTACATTTCTAGTAGATGAATCTCGAATTAAAAGAAGGTTTGGGAGGGGGTAAGGAGACGTTGGTGGGCGGCTGAGGCTCGGTGGTGGGAAAGTTGAAGGTCTGTTTTGAATTTGCAAAACATGTTTCCCCAAACGGTTCTGACGCCATTTATCTATTTGTCATTTGTTACCGTCGTAGCCACACGCCTTGTTCTGATGCTGTCTCAGGGGGTGAATCTCTCAGTGTACATGACCCCTCTGGATTTTCGCCCTGTCTTTGAGGCATGCGTAAGACTGAGGTCTCCTAATACTAGCTCGGCGAACGCCATGACAGCGAGGTTAGATCATCAAGGCCACACACAGTGGTTTTAGGGCCGTCACTTCCATGCTCCCAACCCTTACCTGCATTGAAAAGGAGAACCACTGATTATGGACGTCAGCTCAGGAGCAACCAGCACAGTTAAATTCTACAGGGCTTGCACAGAACAGTGCCGAAATAGAAACTGATTCGTTTTAGAAAAAAAAAAAGGTACGAAATAGCCAGGAATAAAGAGGGTAAGAACGACCTCCTTGGCCACGGGCCTGCTGTTGCAAAAACGATGTGAAACACAAGACACAAACATAGCATGTATGTGTCTCAGCTGCTGAGTTCATTCTTATGACTCAGTCTGGGAACTGGGCGACCTCCGACACAACATTGTGACACCTCAAGATGCAGTAGGAGATGTTTTCATTCCTCTAGTCGTCGACGCTCTCATTGTTTAGCAACAGCAACCTTTTTGGTTGTTGTAGGCCACATTCTGACCGCCTCATGGCTGTAAGCTGTTTGTGTTGTTGCAGGTGCAGCTGCAACCTTTCCGATCGCCCCTTGGTCTCAGTACAGCTGATGTTGTTGCATCCTGAGTGGTAATGATTGTAGTTATTGATGATGTAAAACGGTGTGTGCCAAAATAGTTATTTGTGTTTGCAGCCGTCTTATATTTTTGTCTCTTTCTTACTCTATCACGATTTGGGTACTTTCTGATACGTTTGTTGTTATAACTGCATTTATGTTGTTCTCTTACAGATTTTATCACTTTCTTGGGAAAGCTCTGCCTTGGTATCATTTTAGAATATCTAGTCTCACATTAACTCTCATGATCGATGATGTTAATAACGTTCTCTACAGGAAGGTATACATGTCACTTCAAGTGGTTTTCACATCCTTTTTAAAGCTTCACAAGGCAAAACCATTTAAGACACTTTAACTGGCAGGATTTTCACACCCGTACTTCAATCCAGTGAAGGATACACTTTATTTTTGGGATCGATGGTTTGGCTACTTGTTCTGTGGTTCAAAAAAAAAAAAAACGGTCACAAGCGTTAGATTTACCGTGTCCTCCTGCTGTATTCAGCACCGCCCTATTTCTTCCAAGCAGTGTCTTTCTTTTTCCGCTCTGATAGATCCTAAGGATAATTTCATCAGTTACTTACAGTGACAAACTCTTGTGACGCTCTGGTGAGTGCACTGAGAGGTCACAAAAAATAAATCACGCGCTATGGAGTCTTGCGACTTGTCATGTTTGTCTTGGAGTAAAGGCTCCACCGATGCAAACTGATGCAAACTGTACTCTGTATTTGAATAAATGAAAGGTGTGAAATAACACCAATTCCAAAAATATCTGCAAGATGGTTTTTGTCTTGTGAAGCGTTATTAAAATGTAAAATCGTTTTAATAATAAACTTTCTTATTATAGTGAATATTCAATTATTTTGCTAACCTTTGTCCTTTTTGCCTTTGTTCTGGGGCTCTTGTTCAAATGTCAGCGGTTGTCACTTAGAGCAACAATAACGATGACAAAAACCTGCAACAACAACGATTGTTCTTCTGGGATTAGACAATACATGCTGCAATGAATATTTCTCTTAAATCTGATCTCACATTTACATTAATAGAGAAGTGCATTTGTATGCCCAGGATGGATTTATTAATTCCAGTTGTGAAGCTCTTCAAAGTGAAATATTAATGTGTATGTATGAGTTAGACGAGAAGAAGAAGCATGTGCGTATAGATGCATGAGTAGGCCTGTAAGCGGTTGATGTGATTCGTGCCATTGTATGGATATAATTGATGATTGAATTCTGTCTCTCTTTAGAAATACACGTACACATCCAGATATATACGGAGAAAGATCCAGATGTATGAGGACAAAACAAAAAAAAATCCAGATATATACAGGGAAACCAAGGCTCGATGAACATCCAGACGTATGCGAACAGTGGTTGCCTTTGCTGCTTCTATTTCTGTCTCTTTTATTCTAATTGCACAACGATTTGAGTCGCATCTCTATCTTCTGTCCTTCTCTTCATGCTTTCTCGTGTTCGAAGCTGCAAAAGTTGTTGCCTTTGCTGTGCAGGCTGAGAGCAATAAGAGTTAACAACTTGTGGCATGTTGATTTGCTATTTCAGTCACGCCATGAAAACGTATAGTAGCAACTTGAAGCTTTAAAGTTTGTTTTCTCTGGAAAAGCACCAGCTTGTCCTCAGCTCTTCCAAACTGATCACCCTCAAATCGACTCTTCCTAAGCTTAGTTAACTCACGCGTACACCACAAAGGTACAACAAACGCACACGAGTGGCTGTGTTTTTGTTTTCATCGCCAAATCTCGTGCCAATGTGGTGTGTTGTCATTGTAAATGGCCCGCAAAGGCACGGGCATTTTCTTCCCCGGGAAGTGGCAAATGTAAATAATGGATTTATGGCATTCTCAAGATATGATGATATGCGAGTGAAGCAACTGCACTAAACAACGCTCACAAGATGCGCACAGGAGGCGCCGTTGTTGTCGTTCTTCGGGAGGTCTATTCACTAAGCGCGACTGGAGGTAAAAATAAACACATCATATGAAAGGTAGGCTTGAGGTAGGTTATGTAGGTGGGAAGATTCAAAGCAAAAAAGAAGTGGTTGCCAGGTGAATGGTTGGATTACGTCTTATCAGTACGGTGGTTGAGTACTAAAGTCTGAAGCATGTATGTGATGTGTACTGCATACTGTTGTGCTTCATGCATCATCCAGCATCTTCTCGGGCCGTTTTTCAGAGACTTTTTATTGAGATTAAATAGCTTTTATCTTCAAATTCGGATCTCTCAAGGCCATTATGGCGGTTTCAGGCACGCTCATAAAATTATGGCATCTCTTGGTGTTATGAATCTTACTGAATGATAAATTAGACTGTGACGCGAATGTCACAGTAGATCCAATTTGTAACGAGGAATTTGATGGTAACACCAAGAAATGGAATAATTATACGCAGATCCACCTCTGCCATGATGGTCTGTAAGAGCTCAGAACTTTAAAATGTAAGCTCTCCAATAACACAACTGTAAAGTGTTACGCGAGCTCTAATCTCCAATATATCTATCTGCTTAATTTGTTCGCGCTTTAATCTACTTATGTAAAATGTACAAAAAAAAACAACAANATAAAAAAAAAAAAAAAAACAAATATGTAGGATGAATATTGCCACTCTGAGCTAATGCCCGTGTCGCTTTTATACAACTTATAAGTTTAGTGTTCATGTTTATTATGGTTTTACATGTCTGCAATTTGAACAATGAATACCTGTAACTCCTATTCATTGTAAGCTCAAAGGAATGACGAAACATCAAACATTTTTTTGGAAATGGTCGATCTCTACTGGCTAGACAGAGGTATCTTCCTCTGAAGATCTTCTGAAGCCTCGTTTTTTGAAGAGGACAGATTCCTTATCTGCCTCGTCAGATTTCAAAGTTCACCCCAGAAAAAAAGTTGGCATGTACTTTTTTGTCTTGATATGTCATATTTTGACGATTATGAGACTATATAATGCTTATCAGACCAAAACGTTCTTACATGTAAACACCTTATTTCTGTACACATTCTCTCTTTGTTTAATCAGCTTTATTCATAACAAGCTGATAGGGAACCAGAGAAAAGAAAACATAGCAGAAAACGATAAACATTCTGCTGGTTTACTTGTCGCAAAGACAAAAAAAAATGAACAATTATCTTCTTCATGATAATATCTGCAAGTGGAAATTTAAGAAAAAAAATGAAACGTCTCCGTCATGTTTCTTAAGACATCTCGCTGAGATTATGCCCTACTTCGGGGGGTAAATATTCCCATTTTTACAGGTAAAGTACCTGAAAGTTAAACACTTAACGACAGCTGTGTATTCACCTCGTCAGCTTCACGTCCATCAACAGCGAACGCTTGTTATCTTTAGAAACGGGTGGTTTCGAGTAAAACTTCCCACATTCGATAACCTCCTGTAAGTTCGAATATGAATATTAAAGAAATCGTCAAAAGATGACGTAGAGTCTTGTCAAGCAGTGAGATAAAAGAACACACATTCGGTCGAATACAGAATATACCGGGTGATTTTGGTTTTCTTTGTAAGACTTCAGCTCCTAAAATGCTTGAAACAGACGAGAGTTATACTCTTTAGGTATAAGGGCACATAAAGTACTTGGCTGTTCGCATAATCTGACGATAATAATCGTCATTTTTAAAAAAATGTATTCGAATAGTCAGTTCTTAGACGGACGCCCGTCAGCAGTTTCTTTTCATACCGGCTGTTATCAGTCCATCGTCTCCACCCACCCAAACCATCCCCACCCCCCACATGGCTGATTATCATTATTACTGTCATTACATGTTGTAATCGCAGTTTCATTCTACCCGGAAACAAGCATTACATTTCCATGAAAAAGAAAAAAAAAGTTCATAAGTAAACAATCCTCGGTAATCGTATTTTATCAGGTGACACGGATTACTCGGGAAGATCAACGTTGCGTTGGTTTTTCACCTCTTTTCCAAGCTCTGTAAATACTCAGAACACGCATATTTGACATGGAGTGCTAGAAACACACTCCAGCTTTCTAAAGAAAGCGGTGTTCCCTACACGCATGTTTCTGCATGTGATCTTATTTCTTAAATAACACAACGTCTTATGTAGAAACTGTCTTCTAGACTCATACAACATTTTGTCTACATGAATGAGACACACCTGTTCGGAGAGCATTATTGTCTTCCACGGCGTTAAGTCTATCTTCATGACTAATATGTTGTTCTAATATGACAACATTTAGTGATGTATTGATTTCGTCGTCCAAATTCTATCTTGAAACTCTTCACAAAATGTTCTGTCATTTCCAGATTTGAAAGTTAATAAACAATGTCGAATAACTACATGAGACTCTGAGCTCATAATTTTTCTAGTTCTCCAAACTATAACAAATAGACTTACCTCCATTTGAACAACAACAGCACCAAAAAAAAAAAAAAACCTATCTCACTTGGCAGACATAATCTAGATTTGCTTGAAATGCAGCGTTTTCGTTTGTCAACAGGAATATAACCTTTCATCCTCTGGTATTGTCGGAATTCATATTTCTCAAACAGCAACGCCACGTTTTTCTACCCCACCGGGGTGAAGACAAAAGCGACATAATGACTGGTTCAACTGTAGATTATGTGGGAAATGGATCCGGGGTTTTTGTAGGCAGTTAGTGATAAGAATACGTTTAGCTGTCATAAGCGTCATAAGATGAGCTGACACAAAGAGATGCTTTACACAGTAGGGGTTAAACACGTTGCTGGATTAGAAGTTTAAGAGTCATAAACGCAAAGGTGTAGGAAAGATAATGCTGTAAAGGGGGTTTGGGGTGGGGGTGGGGGAAGGGAGAAGAGGCGCAATCCACCACAGCCTTTGTGTAAATCAAATGAAGGCATTCTTGGCGCAAAAAGAACGCCTTCATTTGATTTACCACCACGTCAATATCCGCATCAATAGACTGAATTACTGTAAAAGTGCTTTTATTTAAACTTAAAATTTTCCTCAAAGATCAAATTTTCGCGATAAGTCGGAAATGGCTGTCTCATGTGGGTTAAAGTATAACTTTTAAGAAACCGAAGTGACATCACAGGATTGCCGATAAAACATATTTGACAATCCTTCTTTCTTTTAATAGAAACATATTATTATACTTTAGTAGATACTGGCCGAATAACGAGGGGTTGTAACCAGAACTAATAGCATTTGTGTTTCCTTTGGAAGTTGTTGGTTTCTAGACACATATTGACCGGAAATTTGAACGGAACCTTTTTTGGCAGGGAGCAATTTTTTGCGAGTGACGCTCAACTTGCGAATTTGCGGCAAAAAAAACCACAACGCTTCTAACAGTGGAGTGTCGGCCATTCTCACAGAGCGTTTGTGAGAATAACAGCACCTTACGCTGCTTGTCATTTTAAAATGGTAGAAGGACTCTTGCGGCTAAACTATGACGACGTCAGGCAATTTCAGCATAGACCTACATGTAATAAAAACACATAAGAAATGAGAGGGTGTCTCGTTTGGGAAAGGTGACATGCATCGGTAGCAATGGACACAGGTGACTCACACACTACATTTACATCTAAGCTACCCAACAGGTTAGTAAGGCTCAATGTTTGCGGTGCACTTAGCCTCCATCCAGTGCTCTGACACCTACTTCTCAATTATATAGACAAGCAAACAAAAAACAAAAAAACTGTGTGAGGCAGGGTCAGAATTACCATGATTGTCTTCATTCAGCTTGTCCAGGATTTCCAACGAGACTCACTGTCCGAGATTACCAGTGCATATTTTTGTGCATCGATGCTAACGATCCTTAAATGTACGAGGTGCGATCTAAAATTCCCTGGGCTGCGTTCATACAAGGTCATAGACTGCGTAATAAGGTGTTACTTCAGTTATTATAGTGGTCTTGTTTTGAGTCAACAAAATGATAACTGAGTCGCAGCCAAACCTAGAAGCATCCTTGAAAGTCTTCTTGTCAGGCTAACATCTGCGATTCGACCTATATCTCTTCTGTAAGTTTAAATCTCCATCCTTTCAGATGAATTCTCGCCTTTGCAATATGGACGAAGTCACAAGGAGCAATGTCCGGCAAATATGTAGGAGGGTAGACGACAGTCATATTGTTAAAGGCCAAAATCATGGGGTTGGGGGGAGGGGCGCGGAATGTGCTGACACATTGCCATGGTGGAACAGTTAGTCGCTGTGGCGCCAATCTGCCGATTGCTTTGGTCTTCCAACTTCACCTAAACTCTTCGGGGTCTAACACACTTTAAAGGAAGTAAGCACTGACCGCGTGTCTTGCAAGAGCTCCTTGTGTCTTCATCTTCTTTCCTAGAATGAACCTTCAGCTGGAGTGAAGGATAGAATAAAGAAGATACAGATTGAATCGCAGATGATATTTGACAAGCTAACTCATAGAGAGTTCCAGGTATATTTCTAAAGGTGACACCGGTGCTGGGGTCATTTTGCTGACTCCCAACTAGACAACGTCGAAGGTGGTAAAAGACTGCTTGTGAAAGAATAAATCTTTGACCTTTTATTGACACAATCCGGAGATTTTTGGATCACACCTCATAACTCGGAGCTTTTGGAGCACACCATAATATACTTTCTGATGGTCCATTGATCACCCTCCATCACTTCCATATCCTCCCTCTCCCCGAGATAGCTTCGGCCCTAGCGGAACTTGCACGTGTGGCAGTTACGGCCCTAAGTCGAATGAGGAGGAGGTAAACACTAGACTGGGAATATTTCCGTTGAAATATGAAATAAGCCCATGAATCGCGGAATGAGATTGTCTCGGCCGTGCGTAAGCTGAAATGAGCGTGATAAGAAGTCTATTGAGAGACATGCACTTTGCAGGGGGAGATAAACGATAAGGGGTACATGCATACAAATAGGGGTTAGCTTCCCTTATAATGTGTTTAAAATGCTTTAAAATATGGAGATGGATTTAAGCGTTCGCGCTGGAGTGGAGCACTTGATGAAATTATTGCTTTCTCTTCCTTCCTCTCCCCTTACTTTCCACTAGTTTTCTCATTCTAAGCCTGGAGGATCCTCTCCTTTTTTTTTTTGGTGGGCTTCCCTCATCTAGAATTATACATAAAAGGAATATTCTGGGATTTCTGAAATGCACTTCCGCCGTGGAGATTATTTGGATATTTATCTATGAGTAATGGGGTTCAAGGAGGAAGCAAAGCCTGGGGTCCAAGATGATTAACACATGATAACTGCAAAACAACGCTATCAGAAACAATGATATACATGATACTGCTTTCTGCCAGGGTAAAAAAGAACTCGCGGTTAACGCTAGTTTTTGAGGGATGCACAGTACTGTGTGAACTGTGGTGCGCGAGAGAGGTCAAGCATGAAAGTAGAGCGGGGTGACTGAGAAAAGAGATTCGTGATGAGTGTTGTTTCTGTGGTGAGGGTGGCGTAGGATAATATTACTGGATTCTCTGAGCTGAGTCATGTGAGTATGTTTGTGAGGATGTGAGAATATGATTTTATGTGTACTGTATGTATCTATGATGTCCTTTGGATGCTGTTACTAACACGTTTTTGAGGTCACTTTAATTAAGACGTGTCATTAGCGGATGATACCATTGTCAAGGCATATGACTGCAGTACAAAACAGTGTAGAACTTCAAGACTCCGTTTTTTTTTTCTTCAGGGCATCAGATCAGAAATTCAAGTTTGTGAAGTATGAGTTTAATTATAGAGTAAGAGAATAGAGCATTTGTTTAATCGCATAAGTCGTGCTTTTTTCTTTCTTTTTTTTNGGGGGGGGAATATTCAAATTATCACCTGACTGCTAAATTTACCAGTCAATCTCCATCTGATGTTTATCTAAATTTATCAGTCAGTTCTCTCGTAAGCATAAACATTCGTCATCAATGTGAATCCTCTACATCGCTATACTATTACTACTATATACTGACATACTCACACCATTCATGTCAAGAACAGAAACCAAACATCTGGCGCACAACATCTTGAATCTTGAATCTTGGTGGAGTTAGGCATGAGGACAAGGGGTATGAGTCCGGGGCTCCGTGCGCATACGAGGCCCCACGCTAGAAAATAATAACATTTATCGATGGAGAGAAACATAGGGGAGGAGAGAGAGAGAGAGAGAGAAAAGAAAGAGAGAGAGAGAGAGGAGTTTAGGAAGGAGCCGGATGAATGTTCATCTTTTTGGTTGAACCTGCTGCTATAGCCGAGTTTGTCTCAAACACGGTCCACCTCAAAATATGAAAGGGGGATCCCGCATCTCTATCTTGCCCAAGACCCCGCTGACCCTATATCCGTCCCTGCTTCTTCTATACCAGTAAAAAATAAGTAAAGTATACTAGTAATGATATCACATCCACCGTCATCCAAGCCTAGATCTAAATCTACAGAAGATCTCACTTAGTAGAGGGTTATGGAGGGCAAAACACGCCAGCATTCTTTTCTCTTTTCTCTTATTTCGCTTAAGAGATCTCAGTGAAAAATGATTTTCTGAAATGATTCTGAGCTAAGAGAGAAGAATGAAATGATAATTGCTGTTCGGCACAGAGACATTTTTGCTCATTTTCAAAATGTCAGGCTGCTGAATAGTTCCTAATTTTCAAGATCAGATTATGCTTGAATAAATAAATAAAGAAATGCATGTTAGAATCCGTTTATCGTTTACCACCAATACCTCACTCTTTAAATTCCGTGTGCAAGCTCTCTTCCTCTTCTCCCTCCTCCTCCCCCTCCCCCAAAAAAACCCTCTCCATACTTGCCCAAAAAAGTCAGATTCCTCCGTTCCACGCCCGCACACTTACACACACACACACACACACACACACACACACACACACACACACACACACTCACACACATACACACAACAAGGATTAGACGGCTGCCAACAGCCACTCTACATGCTGTGCCAGAGCACACTGATACCTCTTAGCTTTAAAAATGGACTCCTAATAACGCCGCTTCTCGAAAACCTGTACAAAAACAAAACACAAAAAAAAACCAAAACGCGATTATCAGGAGTTGCAATGCTTATTCAACGACTCTAATTGATCAAACGCTCAGATTTCGATTATCCGAACAATATTTCGCTTAAAGCGTAATTGGCAACTTGCCATCCAATTTCTCTTCTTCCCAAAGTGGTAACTTTTTCTTCCCTGCTATCATTTCCCGAGCAAACAGTGTCTCCAGCGTGAAAGAAGATGATGTCAGTATTGGTGTTACTGTTTGGCTGAGCTGCCTCTCTTAAACAGCATGACCACTGACATCCACGTACGCGCAGGCTGATGGATGGTGTCTGGCCTACCAATGGCTCTATAGGCGTCAATTTAGCCATTTCTGTGGCCACCGATCAGACTATTATACGCCCGCGATTTCTCTATCAGTCTGAGAAGATCAGATACGTGCCCACTGACTTCTGTTCCTATGGTAGGTCTACAGCCTGCGCAAACATACGCTTGGGAATAAATGTTGACTCTGAAACACAAAGTGATCTATGTTTATTGTCTAGTGAGCTCGGAATCACAAGCCTTCGCTCCTTAAAAAGGGATCTTGGTAGCGAACGAGCAATAAATTTGTTTATATCACTTGCGCTGAAGCGATATCTCACTGGGCTTTTTGTATCAACATAATTGGTCATCGCTGAAAGCGTGGGGATAATTCCAAACAGGGATGGCTAAATAAAGAAACACCGGCAAGCAAACCATTTGCGCTCTCGATCACTCTCTCATTCTCTCGATTTCTCAAGCAAGAAAGAAGCATTACTGCCCTTTTAAAATGTCAACGCTTTCCATTTTGTCGTCAGAAATTCCACTCTTTTAAATAAGTTTTCGGTCTTTAGTTGAACAAATGTCAGAGTTATCATCTTTCACAATAGATGAAGACACCCTACAGACACCGTGAAAACAGTCTTCATCTTGATTACAAAAATAGCCTCAGACCATAGAGACAGGCTAAAGCCTTAAAAGACACTGATATTCTTAGTTTTATTCTTCTCATATTGGACACGAGTGAAGAGTTGACGGTAACTTTTCATCGTCTTGTGGCGTTAGTTGCTGTTTGCTGTTCTGAAGAGGAAGGTGGGGGAGAGGGGAAGAGGGGTGACGCAGGCACGAAAGAGTTTCGGGTAGCAAGAATCTCAAGGCAGTTTTACAAACAGTTGAACCTAGATTTCAAGAGCCAGAATTTAATGATTTTGACGTCGAAGCATTACTACTTCTGCTGATTCGACTTATAATAATAATAATAAGAAGAATGATAATAGTGATAAAAAATATTAATGATGATAATGATGATGATAATAATAATAATAGCAAATAATAATGAAGTGTGTAAGTCTCCTATTCAGGCCAACGCCCGCTGTCGGGGACTTCATATTTTTATTAGTTTAGCAGACCATATTACTCAAAGACTTTCTAAACTGCATAACTGGTTCATATTAAAGCGCTGCTGCCGTTTACAGGTGCTGATCACGAGCACTTTGACAACATATTTTTTTACTGCCTATAACCAGGTACTCACTTATCAGAGGCGGTAGACTAAAACTAAAGGCAGTGTGAATGAAAGCAAACTTTTCATAAAGCACTTACAACATGACCATGACTGGACTAGAAACGATGGCGACGGTATGTGAGTTTCCAGTCCTGAGGTAGCAATGAAGTAGTATTAGAATAGCTTGTTTTTGTCAGGAAAAGATGAAGAAGAAGCAATTTTTCGGTCCTGAGTAACGCTGTTACCATTCTGTATTGATCTAGCAGCCAATGATAATCTAAGCTTCCTTATGAACACTGGCTTGCGGTGCGAGTCGTGAATTCCTGGTTGCCTGGAGCAAACTGACATCTCAACTTCCTATGTATCATTGAGGAAAGTTTATGATAAACATTCTTTGTCTTTAAGTGTTTGGGAACTGCTCCGTCTGTTTGGTGTTCTCAGTGTCCACAACGATGTCGAAATTGTGAGTGTTTTCTTTCGAACATAAAAACAAAAATGCAAGTGATGTGAAGAATGTTCTGAATACTTCAAACAACTTGAAATTTGAGCTTATAGTTTACATTAGAAAGTTTACAGTAGATGTTCGTTGTATTTTGTTTATGTTCAGGAACTCTCCGTTTCTCAGCTGTCCGTTTCCCTGAAAACTATCCCCACCCCCTCGTCGGTGATTCCCCGCGCCAACACTAGCGTGCGCTGCAAGGGACGTTCTGTTTATGCTTTGAGCGACTTGAACACGATAATGCGTCGTAATGGTAATCGACCATACTCTGAAAGCGTCTTGGGAAGCTGACGTTTTCCCCTCTTAATTTCTTTGCTCCGTTTTTGTCTTTCTCTCAGAGCTGTCAGGCTACTCAGTCTGGCGATCCAAAACTCAAAAGACCATGAAAATTATAACCCTCCAGCACGTCTCGACAGTGAGTACGCGAAGCATTGCGCGTTCTTTGTTCAGGGCTCACGCTGGAAAAAAAAAAAACCGTCGCAGGCTGACCTCTGTAATTAGCAAATGGCGCTGAGATGACAAGGCGTCGCCTCAAAAGTCGGCATGGGGTTGGGAGACAAGAGCTGACGGGTGCTGAAGTGTTTCCATGCTGTCCCATGCACCGCTGGAGGTGGACAGGATCGAATCAAAGTTCTGAGACTTAAGGATAATTTTTTAAATGCAAAATTGCAAGACTATTATCTGTAATCGGTTGTTTTATTGGGAAGGGTTATATCTAAGCAAAGTTATATTCAGGGTATTAATATGGATATGTAAAAGCTTCAGATTCACAAAGCATAGATATATAAATCAAAGAAGAATACTCTTCCATTGGATCGCTCGCAGCTCGAAACAGATAGTACTATACAGTATTTGGTATTTTCTTTTTTTAAATCCAGCAGAAAATTTAACTCAACTTGGTATCGTCATATTCGCTTCAAGTACTCGCCCATCAGCATTCAGTCGTCCAGCTGTCCGTGAGTGCCCTGTAACTACATCCCCAATCAAGCAGCTGCTAATTTGGACCATGAGAGAAAGACACATTAGCAGGCATCGTGAGCAAGCATGCTGGGATCGTTTTTTCTTGTTTCTTTTTTATAAACGGGACAATAGGACGGTTTTCCCTCCAGTTTGAGTTCACACGTACTATCTTAAGACCGGAAGTATCCTTTCAATAACGCTGGGGACCCGTTACCCTAAAACAGCCATGTTTTGTTTCGTTTCACTACGTGCGCTCGGAATTGAATTTCTCGTACCCCCGAGGTGAAAAGAGTTCTTTTCTCTTTCCCGTGAATAGGGAGTGGGAGGAGCTATTATCGATTTGAATGAAGTCGCAAAAGTTGTACTCCGCGCAATGTCCGATGCATGTCTGGCTCTGACAGCTGCTGTTCACCACTTTGTGTTAAAAACGCAAACTTTTTTTTCATTCTAAATGTTAAAATATCTTTCACATTAGGGGGCAGCAAACGTGCAGCGCTTGATAATTCTTGAGGCCTGTGCTATTACCTTACGAATTGAACACTTCGAACTGGCAAGAATCTGCTGCCATATGACCATACACGTGCATGCCGATGGTCATCATCATCATCATCATCATCATCATCATCATCATCGTCGTCGTCATCGTCGTCGTCGTCGCTGTAGTAGTAGTTATCATCGTCATCGTCTTGTTGTTGTCGTTGCCGTAGCTGTAAATTAAGAGATGTGAAGTGTGCTTAAGATCTTAACATTGGGTTGAAGTCGTAATGGGATTTCTTGCACCAACTGTGTGTGCCTCCTCTTCATTATCGTCGTCTTCATCATCATCATCATCATCATCATCATCATTGTCATCAACGTCTGGCTCTTCTGTTTATGAATCAGTCTCAGTTGCAAAGTGGCATAACCGAGTGGTCCTTTATCGAACATAGTCAAACTTTGTATCATTGTTATCTTCACAGTTAAATAGTGTAAGCATTGTGGACAGTGTACAAGGAAGAAAAAAAAATATTAGTCAGCAATCCACGCTGTTAAAATTATCAAACCTTTAACGTCACACCACACCACACCACACACACACACACACACACACACACACACACACACACACACACACACACACACA
>JAWQUT010000265.1:994888-1005907 GCA_033807755.1 Ellobium chinense
CCCCCCGGTCACGTCCTACTCTTCCTCTCTCCAGGAAGTGAGATTGCAGAGGCGCTGCGTGTCTTCACCTACCCTCGATCGCAACTGGCATGAGGATTATTCTGATTACGATATTTATTTCAAATGTTCGCGTTCTTGTTCACTTTTTTTTTTTTATCTGCCAGACGATTTAATAAAGTTCCACCTTCCTTCACTGTCCATGGCCTGGCCTATAGTCATTTTACACATTTTACCTTCCACCACCCCAACCCCTCTCTCCATTCGTCCATATCTTCACGCTCATTTCACACTCCCTTAGATAATTTTTTGAGGTTTTGAGAAATTGAGCGCTCTCAACCTGTTACTTATTGCAAAGCAATGCAGCAGATGTAGTTTAGCTTGTAAAATTGGGATATAATAACAAGCCAAAATTCTACACGGTTAAATGGGATCGAAAGAAGATAAGCAGACGATCATAGTAATGTAAACAACTCAGATCATCCAAATAAAAAAATAAAGGACTTGGGTAATTTGGAATAAGCGTGACGATATTAGAATGCAGAGGCGTCTCTCCTTCTACCACGCCTCCTTCCAATTTGCAAAAGGGACTATATATATATATGTATATATATAGATAGATAGATAGATAGATAGATAGATAGATAGATAGATAGATAGATAGATAGATACATACATACATACATACATACATACATACATACATACATACATACATACATACATATTGTACGACTTCCGTTGTAGAACCTCCATATACTAAGAATCATTGGTAATAACGGGACAATGGATTTGTGAGAGCGCTATAAAGGTCAAGAGGCTGCGCCCGGCGGAAACTGAGGAGAGGATTGGGATGTTAATGTATGCCATTAAATTGCTTTAACATAGATTCTGTTGTTGCTCTTCGTTTTGTTGAGGTAAGGATGTTGCTTTTAATAGTGTTGTAGAAGTGAATGTTACTGTTTTTGTCCCCAGTGACTCAGTCCTTTCCGTCTCCCCCTTCCTCATCCTCCTCACCCTCCCCTCCCCCCCCCCCCCCCCCCCNCTCAACAATCCGGCCCTCTCCAGTCAACAGTCTTACTTATTGTTTTTTTTACTTCATCTTTCCAAATATAGGACAAAGTTGATGTTTTGTCCTTGTCATGCTTCAATACTTGTGACAATGTATCAGACATTAGTAAGGCAGAGCGACAAATGGAACTAAAGGTTATGTACTACCTAGCCCTTCACCCTGATATTTCCCAGCAAAATCTGAAAATCCTTGAGGTTCAGAAAAGATATGAATTTGAACAAAAAAATACAGTGGTTTGTTCGAACATGCTAGGCGGATTGAGGGTGGGATGGTGTAGGTGTCTGAAACGAGTGAAAAGAGTAGAGGGATTTATGATGGTGATTTCCCATAGAAGATTCACGCGCTAAGAAAATGCAGGACACTTTATTTCCAGGGTGAGAGGCTTGAGAATGGTAGAAAGCTTGCTGTGAAGCTTTGGCTGCTGATCTGCAAAGAACAGCTGAGCTCCTAGAGCAAGCCGGCTCCTGCATAATCCTTATGACATGTACGGCCAATGACAAAGAAGAAGTAGAGGAAGAAGAATAAAAGAAAGACGAAAAGCAGAACAGGAAGAAGAAGAAGAGGAAGAGGAAGAAGAGCAACAACAACAACAATAAGAACAGTAAGAAGAAGAAGAACAACAACAACAACGACAACAACGACGACAAGAAGAAGAAGAATACAAAGAAGAACAAAAAGAAGCAGGGTTGGGGGAGTGCTTTTATTTTTCAATAGTAAGGCAGGAGAATGGATATGAAAGATCTACACTTTGATGCCAGTAGAAAGATGAGCAAAGGAGATAAGATCCTCGGCGTTAGTGATCGATGATGAACTATCGCGGTCTGGCATTGTGGTATTGATAGACCATGAATAGACAGTGTTGTGTTGAAATGTGCAATGAAAATTTATGACTAGGAGTTGTTTGGTTTTTGGTTTGTTTTTGTTTTTTTTTTGGGGGGGGGAGGGAGGGAAAGGAGGGAATGAATGAGGAGGGAACTAGTGTAAAGTGGATTGGACAGGCCCATGATGCGATCTTTTTGGTTTTTCTGTTATGATGTGGCGAGAAGAAAAATGGTGAAAGTATAATGGATATGAGTGGCCTGGACCGCAGGACGTAAACGGAGGGAAACGTGAATTGGGTGGAAGGAATTGTCTCTATTCGCCTTCATACTTGATTTTTTTTTTTCAAGTGAAAAGAATGGGAGAGAAATCATGCGTGATGCGGACTGACTGGTTAGTTTCTTAGTGGTGTTTAAAAACGATCATCTATGGCAGTTGCCTTAATCGGAGACCCCCAAACAACTTGAAAAAAAATAAATTCACAAGATGAAGTATATCAACGGCTGGTTTAAAAGATTATCTGATTTTTAAGTCTTCTAATTCGTCCAGCTGGACATACTGAATGGCCACGCAAATGCCAGCTACGAGAAATAAAGAACATCGCACGATCGGGTAGATATTATTATGTAAAAGATATATTTTCGTTTCCTACTGGATTGAGCATTTCATCGGAGACATATTTCATGGTATTTTTTATTGGTGCCACTGAATTCCTGGACCCTGAAAACCGCAGACACAAAAGAATAGTATTCTAGGTCTATGTTTATGAAAACTACGACTTCATACTGACTACGACTTCATACTGCATATTCAAGATCGGCGGTGGCCATCTTGGATCTCATCTAGTTTTAACACATTTCCGGATCTCAGATTTTAGTAGACTTTTTGTCTGTTGCTCGCTACGCCGGCTTGGACCGTAATGTTGAGAAACCTTTAGTTATAATTTTTTGGGGTGCTATCGTATATTTACCCGACTAGCAGGAATTTCTTGATTCTTGTAGTAGTCTTCTTGGGAGCAGTGTGGGAGGCGGGTTACCAAGGGAGGGGAGAAGATGTAGCATTTGATAATGATCCCACGACACCGGATCCAAGCTATGGTCCTGTGGATGGTCTGGGAAAAGGGAATGGAAAAGAGAGCATGAGAGTCGACTTAAGCACAAAGGAAGACCAAAGAGGAAGGAGAAATTGGAAGCACTTCCAACTTTGAGTACAACATTGTTTTCCTTCTCTTTGTGACTTCTCCAGGGGTTCCCTGTAAATGTTTTCGGTTCCGGTCAGGGGGCTGAGATGTGTCTTTGATAGTTGTTTGTCTAGGTAATATCACTGTAAAGCCTTCCGTTCCAGGGCGAGCCAGACTCAAGGATTACTTCGGTCCCGGAGCGCTTGTCTTCACTGTGAATGTCATTGACTCCCGTTACGTGAATTGGTATCTTAAAGTTGTGATGAAAGATCGGCTAGAGATGGACTATGTTTTTAATTTGCATCATTTCAATACCAATAGTAAAATCCAAGATTTTAGCTATTTTTGTATCGATTGCTGATGGTCCGAGCTTCACACCTATATTGCAAAAATAATTGGTCCTAGTCTATTCAACATTGTAATACCCTTTGGCTAAAAAATTTTCGTGGCAGTTTCATATTTGCCAATATGTCAAAGAATGGTAAGAATAAAACGAACTGCAGACATCACGTTCCATCGGCACGTTTTCCGGAAGAGTGAGTAACTAGGAAAAATCTTGGAGGAAAATACATATTTTATGATGCCACTCTATTTCAACCTATTTTCGAACACAAATAAACATCATTGTGTCTTCAGAATTATTGTCAAGCTGCTTCTAACCTTCACCGATACTTAAGATATGCCTCGGGAAATGTCCCATTTATCATGATGAAATGGTTATGTTATATAAGATGGAATGTGGCATAGGTTATGTCAACAAAGATGAACGTATCATCTTTACATAATATCGAATAGATCTAGAAGTTAGCGTTACTATAATCATATTCTTGATGTATGACTTCGTTCTCCCTTTCGTTTTTTTTTATGTGTGTATGTCGTCTTCTTCTTTTTTTTTCTTTTTTTTTTTAAATATTAATATTCTCACTCTCTTTTCCTCTCCCAGTCTTTCCTCTTTAAATTTCTTTCACCCATCCTCCTCCCTGCCTTTCTTCCAGTATTTTCTTTCCTTCCTTTCTTCCTTTCATCATTCTCCCCCCTCTTTTTTTCTTCCTTACAATGTTCTCTATGTCTGGTTTTTTGTCTGGATAGTGTCTGTCTGCCGCTCTCTCTCATTCTCTCTGTCTGTCTGCCTGTCAGTCTGTCTGCTTGTGTCTGTCTGTCTGTCTGTCTGTCTGTCTGTCTGTGTCTCTCTCTCTTTCTTTCTTTCTTTCTTTCTTTCATTCTTTCTTTCTTTCTCTCTCTCTCTCTCTCTCTCTCTCTTTCTCTCGTTCTCCCAAAACTTACAGGCAATTTGGTACTGTGTGAGCGGAGGTAAGGAGATTATGGGGAGATGGGCAGCTGAGAAGAGGGAAAAAAAAACAGGAGAGAAGAAGAAGAAAAAGACAGACAGATAGACTAGAAAGAGATGGAGAGAAAGTAAAACATCCGGAAATATGCCGGATTTCCGTAACGCAGCCGCAGACTTCATGCCTTATCAAGGTTATCTCCCTCCATCAGGGCAGGACCGGATTTCCGATACAACATTCTCCATGTCAAATGGCTGCACATCGTAACAGGACAGTTGGAGCAGTAGAATTAATGCCCTCCACCTCACAGCAGAGCTGTGCCTTAGTCGACAGCGATAGTGGGCACTATCGGTTAATGGATTTCAACACGAGTACTCACTTTAAAAGAAATAATCGAAATTGTTGACAGGCATGTTGCATTAATTTTTTATTTCATTTTATAAGAACTCGATTTCGCAGTCTTGAACACTATGTAGTAGGTCTACTGCCTTGTTAAAAATAAAACAAACTGAAGAAAATAGAAAAACAAGTAATCAAGTTACAGGTTATCAAAAATAAAAACCCTTTCTATTCGTGTGTTGTTGTTTTTCCCCCGACTGAGCCTGTTATTGATCTCTGACGTTGGTGGCTGCCCATCTCGTGACTTCACAATATCGATACAGACTACTAACGATAGTGGATTTCTAAGTACTCACAGAAGCACATATTTGAAAATATCGCCTAAAGAACAACCCTATCATGCACACATTTCTAGCAGCGCAAAATGGCTTGTACGGACGAACGCTATGGTCATACTAATCACCTTTATCGCTTGTGATAGCGGTAGAGTCGCTCCGACGGCACTGATAGGAGAGGTGATTCCGAAGTGCGACTTATTCTAGACATGACCATTAAGATAGGGGCGATAAGTGGCCAGGGGTACTAGTAACCAGACTAACCTCCCATCTTAAGCTTTGCTCTTTCATCTCCATCGTTATATCCGCCTGGACTGAGCAACTAATGCTGAATGATAAAGGGATTTTGTTGTATGCATATGATGAGAAAATGAGCATGATAATAATGAGAATGAGTGTGGGTGACTGTATAAAGGGGTGTGCGATACGAGACGAGCGCTTTGACAATGCTATCCCCCTGGTGTGCATGGCTGTGCGTGTGTGAGTGTAAAAATGATGTGTGCATGACCTGACTTGCATGTGCGTCAATTACACGGCGTAAGTATTTGAAGCGTGTCGTGTTTCATCTCCCCAGCGTAAATAGCCGTTTGTGTGTGAGTCCATACGTGCACGTGCATGACTTAACGTCAGTGAATTAAGGTGTGAGCGTTTGAACTAGCCCATACCTTGCTCCATTTCTCCGACTGGTCCAGCCACTTTTGAGCTTTTTTGCTCTTCGGCCGTGTATGATTGCACTTGTACGTATGTAAATGTATCAATGAATAAGCGAAAGAGTGCACGCACGCGTGTTTCTGTGTACTAAGATATTATCTCCATCATACCTTGGTTTCTTTATCCTCAATACTACACCCTCTTAATGTAACTCATTTCTGCCTCTCGGGAAAAGGAACCGAACCACCCTCTTGAGCAAAGGGATCTGGCCACAGATATCCCAGATTCATCCTCAGATCTAAAGCTCTACACTCGAGATTACTTCAAAGACTTTAGTATGGCTTCCCTGTCCGATCCAGGACTGGAGGCTGAAGGATGAGTCCAGAGCTTGCGATGCATGCTTGCTACCCCCGGGGGGATTAGGATCAAGTGAAGAATGGTCAGGAATCAGATAGGCCATAGGAGGAGCACTGCGATCGGTACTTCACTGATGAAACCTTGTACAGGGTGAATTTTAAGGCACAGTTTTTCTGAGATTCTGTCTTTGTTGCTGTTGCCACTGCTACTGTTGTTGTTGTTGTTGTTGTTGTTGTTGTTGTTGTTGTTGTTGTGCTGGTCTATAGAGTGTATTGTGTAGGCCTTTTATTAATCAGTCAACAATAAAGACAGTCTGATGTTGAGATAATCGTTGCTGTTATGATGAAGATTCTGTTCTTCTTGTTGTTGCTGCTGCTTGTTATAATCTTTGCTGATGTCAACATTGTTTAAACTGTTGTACCTGGGCTGCTAACATTGCTGTTGTTCTTGTCTCCCTTTATCTCGACACTACTATTGTTATTACTGGTGTTGTCATTTGTTTTTTCTTGTGTTGTCAACCTTGATATTACTTGATAATGCCTTTCTCATCATTGTTGTTATTGTTGTCGTTCTTGTATGTTCATGTATGATTTTTGCGGCTGTAGCTTTTGGATTTATAATCTATCGATGCCTCTAATATTGCATTCTTTGCTCTTGTCAACCTTATAATGTAGGCCCTATCTATCCCTCAGTTGTTCTACATCTGTTTCTTTTAGTTGTTAATAATAATAACAACCATAACAGTAATAATAATAATAATGATAGCAATAATGATAAAGTGCGGTTTAAAAGTATTGTATCCAGGCTAATACCAGCTGTCGCAACTTCATTCTATCATTTCCCCATCAGGTCTGATCCTTATAAGCCTTTTTAAACTCCCTGGGTAGCATACAGTGCCGCTGCTATTAAAAGACGTTGAGCATTAATATTCTGACAGTATCTTCCACTGCCTATAACCAGGTCTCCATTTTACTGCAGGGTGGACTGAGGAAAATGTGAATGGCAAGCTTTCCCAAGGCGCTTATAGAATAATCGTGGTTGGGAATCGAAACCACGACCTTTTGCTCATGAGCCCAAAGCCTTAACCTTTCGGCCACTCTGCTCTATACTTACCTGAATTATTCTTCTATTTTTCTTTTCTCCAATTCTATTGTCGATGTTGATATGTATGTATATGTGTGTGTGTGTGTGTGTGCGTGTGTGTGTGTGTGTGTGTGTGTGTGTGTGTGTGTGTGTGTTTGTTTGTGTGTGTGTGTGCGTGCGTGTGTGCGCGCGTGCATGCGTGCGTGTGTTTTGATACTGATAGATTTATCCTTATTTTTACTTTGTTGTAGTGGTTGTTCATCTACTTCTTCTTCCACTACTGATGTAATTCTCAGTGTTCTTCTCTTCTCGCTGATCTTCTCCTTTTTCTCTCTCTCTCTTTCTTTGTTGTTTTTTTATATTCCCACCATTTTTTTTATTCCGTCCTCTTTTTTTCCCCATCTTATAAGCCACCATTGATTTTCCTCCGTAGTATGGATGGACCAGTTTCCCCGAGGTGCCTGCGTAACATAATAACACGGTGCGATACAACCATTTCTCTCTGCATCCGTGTGTACCGACGCCCCTCGTGTCTGTTTGTCTGTACAGTCTGTTTGATCAAAGTGTTGTGGGTGGGTGGTCAAAATCTTTACAGTAGAAGAAGTTGTGAAACTGTTGACCACATATCTACAGTGATGTGTTTGAGAAGGAAGAAAAATCAGATTTATTGTGAAATTCCGGTTGCAGAATTATTTTTATTGAACTAAATGATAACGTTAGCATATCTGATAGGGACAGAGGTCATTTTGCTGGACACCCAGAATACACGTGAAGGATATTTTGGCCGGACAGCCAAAAAACATTAAGGACACCCGCATGTGACATAGCCCAGCAACATGCTTCACGTTCTAACCCATCTAAATATCTCAAAAATATAAAGAGAGAGAGAGAGAGAGAGAGAGAGAGAGAGAGAGAGAGAGAGAGAGAGAGAGCTGGGCCTTTTTTTTTTCCTTATCAGTCTGGTGATCACAGATGAACAGCAACTGAAACAGAACAAAGGAGGTTATTTATAGACTCATTCATGTGGTTTGACTCTTGCATCAGATGCATCAGATTTTGAGTCAGCATAGTAATCCACTGAGCAAGAGAGACAGGTTGTAGCCGTCAGTGATTTAGAGTACAGGTTTAGATGATAAATCTGACACTTGGAAAGGGGAGGTAACTTGAAAATTATTCGTGTCATCAAAAGAAATTACAATCCGGCTAGAATACTCCGCAAGGTGTATTCTGGCTAACTGTCCAGCCAGCAAACTCGCTCCGAAATACTGCTGTTGGTTTTCGGCTGCATGAAATCTAAAACACAGCTCTCTCACTCTCAGGCTGTAGGAGTGTCATTTCACACTGAGGTGATGCTGCATAAAGAGACAGGTTGCAGTGTGTGTCTAATCATCTGGATTTCTATTTCTGAATTTCACCACACACTACGTGATGTGATGGCTTGGAATACTAATTACAGCCGCTAGAATGTTGGGGTCTACACCTGAGTAAATATTCTCACCGGTACCTTAAGTTTTATGGGGTTTTTTGTGTATTTGTAAGTAAAGACCATCTGTGCCCCAACACCAACTTCTTTTGACAAGGCTGGCGTGGCGATCCCTAATGTGTGCTATTAAAATATTTAATAATTATCAGCTAACATCACTATTCACTGACCGTGAGAAAATCTTATAGTCAAAAATGCTGTGCCTCAGAAATCTCGAGCATTCCAAAATTGCAGATGACATCGTATTTACAGTGTTTTGTCTGATTACTGCAAGTCATCTTCGCTTAAGTCTGGAACTTTGCTCAGTGCCTATCTTTCGATCAGAGTCCTTAGCGGTACGTGATGGCACGAAGGCACCAGGTTTAAGAAATAATAGAGCCAATAATGACCTAACTGGTGCAGGTTACCCATCTTTCTAATGATTTGGGCACGTGCGCGGGGTCACATGGTGGAAAATTCGGACTGTGAGTAGTGTAAGCGCGCCGTGCTTTGTCCGGTGGAATTGCGAGTGAGTAATGATTACAGAACCAGTCATTGGTAATGTTGTGGATAAGACTCTCTGGAGCAGGCTGGCAAGTTCATTTTGGATTTCAGGTAGGGTCAGCCAGATATACTCACTGGAAAGGATAGACTGTTGGTGTTATTTAAGTTATTTTAGCTATTTCATTGCTGTATTGCTGTGAGATTTTTTTTTTGTCTCGAAATTTACGATAGTGATGAAGCCGATGGCTTGTTTTTAACATTGGCGTATTCATCTTTCAGTCTACACTCATCTTTTGCAACCAGAAATCTAACTAAGCGTTCAAAGTCCAAGGCAAACTTGACTGTGAAATGACTGGCTATTCTGGGGATGATACAGAAATTATGGCAGTGTCTCGAAATTTATAGTTTGTTGTGATTTTATTGCTACCAATAACTTCTGATGTCATGAAATTTGATCAGGCATCTTAATTTTCAGGAAGAATAACTCGTGTATTGAATACGTACAAAGAGATATCATGTTCATACTTCCATAAAAAAAAACAAAAATAAACTTGTCTTCAGTCATCGCCATACATAAACACGTTGACCTTTTTCATTTGATCTTATTTCGCCTGAGGAAAGCAAGCTTGCGGGCTTCATGTGAAGAAAACTGATCCTATTGAAAAAAAAATATCCCTGTTTGCTGTTCTTCAACGAAGCAGATTTTACTCTCAAGAGTCGATACTTCATTTCACTTTATAATGCGTTTTTGCCCAAGCGAATGAGCACCTATTTTATGGTATACTATGGCGAGGACAATATAAAGAGCAAACGTTTTATTAGGCTCGTGTTTTTATGTCTTCGTCTACCACAGCCTCTAGCCTGCCATATTAAACGACAATTCATCTCGACCCCATCCTGAGCAATGTGGTTGTGAAACTCAACAATCCGTGAGGGCAAATTCTCTTGGATCGTCAAAATAGTGTATGCTCTCGTTGTAATGGGACTTCAATATCTCTATCAAACTTTATGAAAACCGCTGTCATCTTGAATCACAAGGGCCTCCTGTTGGGCGTTAATTTGTTGTTACTTTGAAGACCCTTCGTAAAAGTAATGCTCTTTACTCGCGCTGTGCCGGTAATTTATCTCAAGGGGCCATAAAAATGGAGTCTTTGTAGACTTTCCAAGTGCATTCGACCGCTCAGGGCTTAGCTTTTATTGCCCCCTTATCAATGTAGGGGCATTCAGCCGGCCATTGTAGCTTTATCGAGAGTAGTTAACAGTATCTGAGGGAAAGTATTCGAGTACTATTCAAACGCTAGTAAATCTCAATGGATGTGATCGGTCTTTGGCGATCCCTAAAGGTGAACTTAGTGCCGTTAGCTCGGACCTCGCATACCTTCACTTCGTAACTGGTCCCATAAATCGTTTCGCTGTTCCTTTATGGATGACAGCCCTCTTGTAACATTATCACTAGTCTTTGAGCTCAAACATGCCCTAGTGGAAATTTGTGTTGTAAATGCATTTGACGGGTACACACATCTGTTCAGGAACATCAGAGTGTGCCCACATTTCATTGTACTCCCACGCAAGGCGGAGATTCGTAACCTGTAAATAAACCCTGTGTGTTCACGTGCTGTGTCATACATGTATTTCGAGGAATTTTTTTTGAACTCACGGTCCACGGCTTTGCATCTCTTGTTTGAAAGAGGTTTATTCATTTTGATGCTGTAGCAAGTTGTGAGTCACTCATCTTTCCAAGCGTTGCTATTTCAGAATGCTTAAAAGGATACTCGTAATGCATGCCCTAGATTCCAACGAGATTTTAAGCATAGGATCACATGTTTTGTGTTTGTGCTTTAAGACAGCTGCAGCCTTTAACTGTCACGCCAATGAAACCTGGAGGTCAATCGTTCTGTTTCTCTTTCAACCATGCTGTATAATATATATATATA
>JAWQUT010000265.1:1005961-1020956 GCA_033807755.1 Ellobium chinense
ATATATATATATGTTAAACGGAATCAGGTGTGCCAAGCTGGTTTAGTGCTTTCTTTTTCAAGTGCAGAATTACCACGTTTGTTATGACAGCCACGTAAACATCACTTTAAAGCCGAAGTTGAAGTTGCATCAAGGAAAAGCGTTAAGTAAATAATCTTCTCTTTGCGCTGCCATGATGGGTTGAATCTTACAGCCACATTAAGATTGTTTTACTGGCATCATTATATTTTCAAGACTTTCTTCAAGCACCTAATAAGCGGTTATGTACTGGCTTTGTGAAATAATGGCATCATAATATTCTTAATGTTGTAAATATCTGTTGAAAGAGTTTGCCGTCTTTCTGTGCTTCGCTAGTTTTCCTCTTACTTCTCTCAGTTAAGTGGAGCTCTCTCGTTTCGTTTTTGGAAACTGACTTGATTTCCTTATTTTGGATCAATATAAATATTTTGAATATTTTTATTGACTGGGTTATAATTTTTAAAAAAAAAAAGATAAAAATGCATGCCGGAGGGTAAGCAGACGCAAAGGTTGGTAGGAGAAAAGTAGAAAACGACATCCCCAATATGCCATCCAGCTCTCTCAGAAAGGATTCACACCGGAAAACTAATATAGTGCACCCATACCATCCTTGGCCCTTGCGCGTGCGTGAAGGCGTGTGACAACATCACCCAGAATTCTCCTCTCCTTCACATCTTCTCAACATAACGCTATTTCCAGCCCCAGGGTCTATCAGAATGGACTGTTAGCGCTAGGGCCCGCGTCCCAGGCTAATTTGAACAAGAGCTTTCAGAAGTTTGGGCCCTGGCCCTGTTACCTTATTCAATTTCTTCTTCCTTTTCTCGCATCGTTTCGAGATCAGGGTCCTAATGTCAATACTCGGGGTCTCCTGGGATCGATCCCTCTATCCAACCTTAAGGTTTCCTTATCGCTTGCCAGGGTCATCAATGGGTTTCATATTGGAAAAACCGGCCAAGGGGAGATAAGGAAGAGACTTAAAAAAAAAAAATCTCTAGTTTGGCAAGGAAAGTGAGAAGATAAGGTCCCCCTCTTAGATACCGTGTACGATATTGATTAACTTTTGCTTGTTTCTAGAGAGTGAGAAAGACTACAAAACAAAAACAAAAACAAAAACAAAAAAAGAGCGTTCTCAACCATAAAGGTAAGAACCTTACAGAGTAATAATAGAAGCAATATTCCAACAGTTTTTTGTTGGTAGTTTTTCTTATTTTTTTTGCGTGTTGTAGAACAAACCCCTAATCTTTAAAACACCGGATTTGTTTCTTCCTACACTCAGTCAAGACCATTACACAATAATTTTGTGCTGTTGCTCTTGCTAAACTGTTACCTTTATGAAGTTGCCACAATATCTTGGTATCACCAGCTGTTATGACAGGTCTACTTCCCTCGGCACGTGTCTACATAGGATAATTATTTCACCAGACGCACCGTCCGCCGTTTGTGACGTCACGAAGCGTGGCACTTTGGATTGCACAGCTAAGCCAAATTGTAAAGCTTCTTTGAGCCATTAAATAACATCTTCACCTGGAACCACAGGAAGTTTCGAGATGGCCAAGGCTAGTCCGCAGGTCTGATGCCATTACTGTGCTAAAATTATATGCTGTTTACAGTGGGAGTCCTTCATTTAGAGTTTTCTGAAGTTTGTTATAAATGAAACGGGGTTTAAAATAAAGAGGATTTCATGTGGCTTTCTTTTGCAGACCACAGGCCCACACAAACGAAATCACATGAAGCCTTTGGAAAACACTGCCTGCAGCAATTATTTTTTTTACAAATTCAAGGCTGAATTTCACTATTTTTAGCTGTGTGGTTTCATGTTATACGATTATCTCTACACAGCCTGTAGAAAGAACAATTTTTATACTCTGCCGTTATTGATTGATAGTCCATTATTTTTTTTGACCAGTTTGGCTACTGCAAGGGATTTTCAAGGAATTTTACTGCATGCGTCGCACTCCGAACACGAGTCGCATTGCCATCCACTTTGAATGCAGATATGAAAAAGGGGGGGGGGGGGGTTTTTNGGGGGGGGGGGGATTTTCTGTTCCCATAACACATCTATAGGCTACTCTTTAAACACACCCCGATACCACTGACTACGCACATATTATGCAAGGTTCCCTAACAAAATGCGGAATATCCGCTCAGAGCACTGAAATGGATATTTCTTCTATTTGCAATATTTGTTCAGCAACCGAAGATATAGAGTTGTTGGGGGATCCAATAAATAGTTTCTCCACACATCCAGCAAAGAACTTTAGAGCTGAAGATCAAAATGAAAAGAGAATGACGACTTCTTTTCGGATAAGGTCGCATTTTCAGATAGTTGTGGATGCCGAGTTTTTCCATGAACCTTTTATATCATTCGTGCTGACATTTAACGGCGTATTTCACATGAATGAAGTCTGGAGAAAAACGGGCTTATATGAACAATTTTATTATAGAATTGTTACATTTTTAAGCTTTTGAGCTCGGACAGGAAGTTTAACGCATGGACTCAAATTCCTAGCTTGCCTCTAACAATCATGAGGCTCTGCTGTGTTAAAGCCAACTGTGCTCCCTGACTGTCACTCCAAGGAGCACAGAAGAAAGTTGCGATGAAGAGGATTTGCGATGATTCAGTGACCTCAATGTAAAGATACAGCAGTCAGTTCTGTGGAAAACGTCGCGATTAAACGGAAGTTGCGATTATCAGGAATGCTGTTACGCAGAGCAGACCTTATTCTTGGGTCTATACTATCTACCAGTAGTCTAATATTATGATTATTCACTGGTCGCCGCCATCAGTTGTAAATGTTTGTTGTAAACACAGGGCGCCTCTGGTATCAATCAACTTTGATGGACATGTCGGTCATAGTTCTTTCCCATCGTCTCGTTTTCAATCTTGGCTGATTTCCGCGATACGTGCATCATCCATATCGCTCCTTCCACTTGCTTCCCAGCACTTGTTATTACATGCTCTCTGTTATTTCGTCCCCCGTCTCCGACAGAAAGGGGTAAAATGGATATTGAGGACACACACAAAAGAAAATAAAAAATCGTCTTTAATCATCTGGATGGGATATCTGAGATTTCCATGCATGCGAAGGCATTGAGAAGGAAGCTGCGAGTGCGGGGAGAGAGGCATGTGAGGCATGTTGGTTGCATTGGGCTCGACCTGTTGTTTTGGTGTTTTTTTAAAGTATTAATTTAATATCAGCAACATCAAGCTAGTCTGGAGTGTGGGTAGCGGGATCAAACGCTGTGACACTCGAACTTCTCTGGATGCGTGATTGCGTGCTCCCTGCTTACAGCTCAGAAAATCAAATTCTTCCACACGATGACATTTTTACCATTATCACATGAGCGATGTAAGGCTTTTTGGCCCAAACATTAAACAATATTAACTCATATTTCAGATCTTCCTACATTATTTTCAGATTTTTTGTGCATAGTTACATACAAGTAACGTCTTTTACCAAAGCGCTTTGAATGCGATCTCAGCTCCTGAGATAATATGTTCTGAAAGCTTCAACGTTATTGAATCTTTCTTTCTTTCTTTCTTTCTTTCTTTCTTTCTTTCTTTCTTTCTTTCTTTCTTTCCCGTAACATTTCTTTCTTTCTTTCCCGTAACATTGTCGATTATTTACCGTATGATCAGATCACGTCTACTCACACAATGAGAAACTTGGGAAATGGTTGGATCATTCCTGTATTAAGTATAGAACAGTAACGAAGGGCTCATGATTTATTACCACATGTATTTCGAAAATTGCTGGTAACCGAACGCCCGTTTTGAATATTTCAGCGTCCTGAGGGAAGTGCAAATATCAATTCCGCGTCCTCTGAGAGTCGTTTTTAATATCGGTGAAAATGGACCCGACTCAACCAGACAGAAGGGCCGACATGATGATTAAGGCGGAGCAAAGGGGGGACACATTGGGTCGTGAATAACGTCATCGAGACCATACGCTTTTAACGTATTTATCAGTGAATCTTTAGAGACACGACATTATGCAAGCGAGGGTGGATGTCTAGCAATTTGCTCCCTGTAACGAAGCTGCGTATTCTAATCCCAGTACTGAATATTTACATTGTTTCCAGTAGTTACGTTCGTTTTCCTCGACTGATTAAGTTTGAAATATGGATGGACGGTTGTGAGCTCTGGTCGTTTGTTTGATTAATTTGTTCGGTTTTTTTTTTCAAATCTTAGTTCAAGCAATTTCAATGAACTGTGACATTATATCTAAGTGATTACTGTGATACAATTATTCGCTGTGACGATATCTTGCTTAGATGGATTAGCTATCGCATTAATAATGACTGAGGCTCATTGACAAAGTGGTTGGAGTTGATGGTGAAACAAAGGAATAAAAACATTTCGTCACAGTCATAGGTAGATTGCCTATCTCAGATTATGGACAGCTTGGAAACTGGGTGATCTTTGTGCTTACTACTACAGTCTAATATTTATATCCATTACAGACAAAGAAAGTCACAAAGTCATTAGTTAAAAAAAAAAATAGCATCAAAGCTTGAGACTAGCATTATTTCATTATTTCTTTGCATTGTCCTGGATTCCCGCCCCCCNTTGTGCTTACTACTACAGTCTAATATTTATATCCATTACAGACAAAGAAAGTCACAAAGTCATTGGTTAAAAAAAATAGCATCAAAGCTTGAGACTAGCATTATTTCATTATTTCTTTGCATTGTCCCGGATTCCCCCCCCCCCCCCNCCCCTCCCCCCTCCTGAAGAAAAGTTACTAAAATGACACAGACGAACTGCCTGTGATTGTAACGATTTATTACCCTGGCTTGACCATATTGTTGTCTACTGTCATTTTAGGGTAACTTTTCCTGATACCATTGCCAGAGGGTTCTGGCAATCAGCTTGGGTCAGCTACATCCTCTGAGCTGTCCTAATACCGTGGGTTGAACTATGTTTGAAATGACCGCCATTTTGTCAGAAGGACAAGAACGAAGAAAACATACTGATAACATTGTTCTATCCACCCTTTTGTCTGAAGAGTGCATGAATGGGATGGCTGTGGAAGTAGGGGGGAAGGGGGAGAGGGGTTAGGGGAGGAGGGAAGACCCAAGATGACATAATAATGTGTCCAAAAGGTTTGTTGCGTGCTGGTTCGTTCAAAACCTAATGAAACCCAAAGCACCAAATGAAACCTCTTTCTTTCTAATGTTATATATAGGCCTATTTGGGGTGGACTTTTTTTTTTTTGGGTGTGTGTGAAAAGTGCCACACGTCACCCGATTCTACAAATGTTCACACTTTTTGTTTGGCTCTGCTCGTATTACTGAGAACACGAGTCTGAGTTTGAATTACGACCCTCGTGATACACCTTTGACAATGCTGCCCCTGGTGGGAGA
Organism: Ellobium chinense; assembly: GCA_033807755.1. Classification (NCBI taxonomy): domain Eukaryota; kingdom Metazoa; phylum Mollusca; class Gastropoda; order Ellobiida; family Ellobiidae; genus Ellobium; species Ellobium chinense. The sequence continues at coordinate 1,011,347 of JAWQUT010000265.1, forward strand.
ACGGACGGCAAAGACCGGTAATTTACTCGCCTAATGCATCGGTTAATTCCGCATCAATATTGACACTGGGTGCACCGTTAGCACTTCGGAATGGTTGGCAGAGAAATTACAGAGAAAAAGAGGAAAATAACCAAGGGAAACAAAGAAATTGAGGAATAGAAAGAAGTTGTAATGAATACTTAATAAGGTGTGCAGGACGATGTAACCAGGGGGAGAGAACTCACGCTCGGCCTACCTGCGAGGAGCGAATACAATCTGAGTATGTCATTGATGCCCCTGATTGACACGTACAGATATCGATTTCCTCCCCTTGATCCAAGTCAACAATGACAGCCTAATGAATTGGCCAGGGGTAGCTTTATTTTGGTCGTGGCGAAGGACTGGTTATAATGTTCGTTACAACCTAAATTTCAGGAAAAAAAAGGCATCAGCGAACTTATGTTTTAGACGTTCTCTCACCAATTTTTTTTTTGCCTTTTTCATCCTTTGCATCGCACTTCGAAGATTAATTTGGTGCCTTTAGCTCAGCTTTGTTGTGTAACCGTTTTAGTATAATGACAGTGTTTATGTGCATCATCAGCGAGAAAAATAATATCTTTACTTCTTTCTTAACGGACCTCCTACTTACATTAAGTGTCTGGGCTGATAATTTATTAAGATTGTCCATGATATTCTTAATGGATGTACCCATATGTCGTTTGAGCGTTTTGGACAGTTCATAATTATACAGCGTGTGATTCAGGTATGTTGTATTGTATTGAGGGTATATCTGCACAATTATTATCAGTGCCAGTGTCATTGACGACACTTATGTTCCATGCATTGGCCAGGAATTGCACAGTCAATATGTGTGTATTCATGCTTGAATAATTCTGTATTAGCCTATTTATACACAATTTCTTTTGCTTTTTAACCACGGATCTGCTCCGTGCTTTTTCGGTATTTCTTATAAATTGTTCATCTCTGTCTTCGATTGTTTTTCTTCCTGATTTTAAAAGCAACAGCTCTGCTTAAATCATTACAGTACTTCTTGACTGACTTCGTCTTGAACTGGAAATACCACCCTCGCTGTTTCAAAAACAAAAATGCATTATTTATTCTACTGTACCTAAAAAAAAAAAAAATGAATCGTCACACTTTGAAACTTCATCATTCACTGATTTACTTCCCGATTTCACTGGCAACAACGTCCGTGAGCTGTTCAGGTAGATTCTACTCTATAGCTGACTTCTATCTGAATCACCGAACTAGAAATACAGGCCTCGCTTGTTCTAAAAACAAAAATATGCGCCATTTTTTCTGTGTGTTTGTTTGTCTGTACGTACACAACAAAATTAATGTTAACGTGTTGAAATACAAGATTGGAAACGTTGCCGAAGGCTTCACAGGTTTCCATTTTCGTTAACAAAACAAACAGCACCAGCTAAAACGTTTGCTAAATATCCCAATGGTGTTCTCACACTACTGACATTCGGTTTTGTTCAATATTTCAGTTGTAGCTCCGTTTTTGTTTACCGAACTTCAGCTAAGTTTGTTTCCTAACATCGTCGACGTAAGGAACAGCAAAGACGTCTCCAGTTTCAAAATGAATGGTCTAATGTCGGGGTTATGAATTATAGACCAGCCTACAGCAGCGGAATGTTATCCTTCCTGGCCTCTCGCGTGACAAGTCAAACATCTGAGATATGCAAATATCTGGCCAGTGTGACCAAATACAATTGAATTTGATAGCTTCGGGCTTTTTTTGTCCCCCCTGGCAAACGCCGTACTAAACAGTATGGGCGGCCGAATACATCTTTTTGGGCTTGGCCAACAATCTGCCAAAATTGTGATCAAGCATGGTTTAAATCAACTACGACTACAGACGGTGCCCGTAGGTACACACTGGTACGTGATGCACAGGCCGTCCCGATGGATTAGAGCGCGATGGATTTAATTCGATTCTAATACCCGGAACATGTTCAAACTCGCGTGGGCCTGGGACCGTCTGGGCAGGCAGATGACGCTGGAGGGTCCGGTCTGGACAAGAGGGTTGACCTCACGTGAGCTACCAAATTTGTCTCAGCTTTGGGCGTCAAACATGAGAAAATGAAAAAAAAAATCGATACTAGCCATAATATTTTTTTCATGCCTGCACTGGTTTGTCAGCACAAAAAAAAAAAAAGTGGTTTCATTTCTCGTAATGTCCTGTCCGGCGCGTTAAAAATCCAGCTAGAGCTGGAGCCATCAGTATCAGTGGAATGGTCAAGAGTGAGAGAGAGGACTCTGCTAGTCCTGACCTTTAGTGGGGGCTTATGGGCGTGGTTGAGAGGATGACCTTAGGTGGGACCATGAACTTGCATAGGGTCAGCGATCTAAGCATGGTCTTGAAGAGATGATGGACATGTATTTATCGTAAAAAGGGAAGGAGAGAGTGGGGATGTTAGTTCCTTTTTTTTTTTCGAAAATCAAAGAAATACGAATAGCGAGTGACTGAGGATAAAAGAAGGAGTTTAGGAGCAATATTATACACATACTCGTATATGACAAGTGGGACAATTGCGCACAAAGTTCTGTCTGATATTTTCTCATATAATGGTCACCTGCTTGCTGTTTAGTTTCCTCAGTATTACTAGTTTGAAGCAACAGGCTAATCCGAGACCGCGTACAAAAACGCCCTTCCAACACCGGCATCATCACCGTTTAAAATTTCGAAATTATGAGACTTTAATTAATCAGACCATGGGATGACTTGCTCTTGATTAAAATAAAGAAACATATCTAATGAGTGGCTTCAATAGAACAGGAAGATCAGCAGCAGCAGCCTAAGCAATATTCAGTTCACATTTTGGGCACCAGTTAGGAGCAGTTCATGTAACACTACAAATCTACAAAGCACGGGGCTAATAATCACACAGAGCTATACAGCTTTACAAATTTGCCTCACCTCGGTTCAGATACCAAAACCCAATGAGCAGCGACTTTGCTCATCCTGCCGCGCCTGATGTGATTTAGATCTTAACATGGCCATAGCTTAGTGGGAAAGATACAGAACAGATACCATCGCGTGTTAGCTTGCAGTAGTCTCTAGTACCTATAGGCATTCCATGCGGTGCTGTAAGACAGCCATTTGGGTCTCTTTGAATTTTATCGTGAAAGTTGGTTTTTTTATACCCCTCATTGACTTACCAAGTGTTCCGAGCCACAGTATTTACCACACATATTACTTGACTCTTCCTCCAAATTTTGAAGTATAAAATTATGCTCCGAGACCAACTAGACTTTGAGAACTTTGACAGCATGTCAGACTACTTGAGATTTTAGGCCTTTTCACACGTAAATAGCAAAAACCTCACAGCTTATACTTGAATCCCCTTTTCCTCCTCCCCCCTCCCCAATCATTCTCAGTCTATAAAAGTATTTTTGCATCTATCTAATGCTTTAAAATCAAAACCCCTTTCTCCCCTCCTCATTACTTTTTTAAAAAAATGATTATTTATAATTGTATTGCATACCCTTTTGTCAGATACAATTGACATCTCATCCCTCAAACGTTCCCAGTTTATTCTCTCCTTCCTTCTCGCTCATCTTGTTTTCTCTCTGAACCACCCAAACCCTCATTCCATTTATTCGAGTGCGAAGCCTGGTCAGTTTATTTATCGCCAGTGTCAGCTCTCGGTGCCACCCTCCCCAGATTTATTTGTTTGTTCAACTGACCACTCGCGAGGACGTTGCCACCGAGTCTGTGTGTAGCTGTCCGATTCCAGACTCATTAATGTGCTAACGAGATAGCCAGTGGCATTTGATGAGCTCTTCCAGTTTACAGAGTGGAGAGAAAAGTTTTTCTTTCTCTAAGCTCCGAGGTCTTTTTCTTTCAGTTTGTGGTAAGATCTGTTTGTGCATGTTCAGGAATCTTTCCTCTTTACGGTCCCTGAGATCTGTCCTAGATTTTGTTTTCTGAAATTTTGAGGAATTTCTAAAGTTTTAATTGCTATAATTATTTTTGTGAGCTATTTTCTTATCTTCTGAGGCATTCTCCTCGTTATGAGACCATTAGCGTAAATGCTGATATTTCCTCATAAGAAATGAGATTTGTTTATTCGGACATGTTTGTTTATGCATGTATTCTGAGACATAATTTGACATTTCTGAGATCATTTCCTCATGTAGTGTGATATTTTCTTTCTAATGAGATTTGAAGAAATAAAAAATGAACATTCTTTTTCATGAGGAGTATACATGTTTCATGGTGATAGTAGGGTCGGAAATAAGGGTGTAACCTAACAAGACGTTTTAAGAGATGGGAATGAAGATTGACAAAGTGATGGCGGTGAAATTGATAGTTTTTTTAGCAGGGCCGTAACCAGCACCTCTGCAGCCTTGGCAATGCAGAGGACACAAAGTGTCTCACGAAAGGAGAAGAAAAGCAAGATAGAGAGAAGAGCCAAGAAAAATAAAGAGAGGGTAGAGGGTTCGAGGGATGGTTTGCGAGGACAGGGCGTACGAATAGCTACGGCCTTGCTTTAAGGGGTGAGTCTGAATTCATGAGAAAGTGCATCAGTGCACGACAATACAGAAATACCAAGTTTCAAGTTTCCAGTTTATTTCGGCCAATGACAATCACATTCAAAAACATATACATGTGTGACATAAAAATCATTCTCATACGGAAGTATTATTTTAATCTAATCAACCTATCTGTTTGTCTATCTGTCCGTTTGTCCGTCCGTCTCTCTGTCTCCATTTCTCCCTCGTCTCTTGCTCTCATTTCCCTTACTCAAAATCTTTTTTTTTTCTCCTTCACTCACACCCAAACTACATTCACACACAACTGCACTCACCTGCATATCCACCCATCCACACTGCCTCTTATCCGCACACATGAAAAGTACTAGACAACTGGCAGGTGTAGAGGTAAAGATGGGAACACAATACCATTGACGGCACCTGTAGAGCGCTAAGAACAGAATGAAGCAGGTGTTAACATACCTTGAATAAGCGTGGACTTTTCTAAGTTCTGACGAATGAATTATTTACCGTATTTCGGAACTCACAGAGAAATGTGTCCACGAAACGGCAAAGTGATTCGCTTTGAGGAAGCATTTGTCTTGGGTGGCCGCCCGTGAAAAATCCCCCTCGGAGGCAGTTTTACCAGACTGTTTTGTCTTTATCGAGACGAGATTAGGACAAATTATCTCCTTTGTCCTGATACCCGGCCATGTTTGTTTAGCTAAATGTGGAGTGATTTTGAACAATGCGAGAAAAGCACTGGGTAAAAACAACTAGATCTGTCGATGGGCTACCAATATAAATAATAGTAACATCGATTAAAAGAACATAATAATAAGGATTTACTCAGGGCAAATGTTTCTGAGAGTTCATAGTATCTCTTGTTAACTCGACCACAGTGACGTCACTCATTGGGCATGCGTTGTGCTAGTGATTCTAATTCATCCACAAGACTCCAAATGTATCACTTTTCTTCCACATAATGTATGGTTTCTTGGTTTCTTCAATGCAAGAAAGAAAGAAACAAACAGACTAACAAACAAACAAACAAACAAAGTGAAAAGAAAAAGCTGAATGAGCCAGCAGAAAGGAAGCGAAAAAAGACACAAAAAAGAACGCTTTTATACGACAATGTTTCTGACGCGTCAGCTTATAACATTACTTACCACAGCAGTATAACACTACTTTGAATTTCATTCACAAATTAATACTTTCATGGATTCTGTGCTCCAGCACTAAACCACCCAGTCAGTCAATGCAGTGCTGCACCAAAGAAATGACATTATAAAAAACTGCACTGGACCTGTCTGCAAGACGATTATGGAATTACAATTTTCCATATTTGTTTTTTAATCGGGTGTAATTATATGTGATATTTGCAGTGATTTGCAAGTGGTCTTTTTTTTTTTTGCACCCGTGCCCTCTTGAAGTTGTTTCTGATGTACACACTTTTTTGGGGGGGCCACGTCGCTGAAGAACATACGCTCACTCTAAATTGCAAATCCATTTGACAGGTTGTGATTCATTTGAAAATGAATCAACTGAACTATCAGGCGGTGAGAAAAGAAAGAAAGAAAGAAAGAAAGAAAGAAAGAAAGAAAGAAAGAAAGAAAGAAAGAAAGAAAGAAAGAAAGGCTAAATAATGAGAACCGAAAGCTGAATGAGCCAGCAGAAAGGACGCGGAGAAGATACTAAGAAGAATGCTTTTATACGACAAATTATCTGTGATGACCCTGTACGCAAAAAAACTATTGCAAATCCACACCGTTAAAATGTTGCAAGAGAATAATTTTGATTTTGGTTTTTAAAACAGGTATTAAAAAAAAACCGCACGTGCTTTAAATTTCATTCTTGTGCTGCTTGTCATTTTATTCATGATTTTCAGAAGAGATAGTGGGTGAGAAAGAACGGAGAGAAAGAGAGAAGTGAGAGGGAGAAGAAAGCTGAATGAGACATGAGAGAGAGAAAGAGCAATGAAGTATGTAAACGTGAGGATATCAAGGGACAAATGAACATGAGAAAAGAAAGAAAGAAAGAAAGAAAGAAAGAAAGAAAGAAAGAAAGAAAGAAAGACAAAATAATGAGAAGCGAAAGCTGAATGAGCCAGCAGAAAGGACGCGGAGAAGATACTAAGAAGAATGCTTTTATACGACAAATTATCTGTGATGATCCTGTAGGTAAAAATTTATTGCAAATCCAGACCGTTCAAATGTTGCAAGAAAAGAATTTTACCTTTGAAAACAGGTATTAAAAAAAAACCGCACGTGCTTTAAATTTCATACTTGTGCTGCTTGTCATGATTTTCAGAAGAGATAGTGGGTGAGAAAGAACGGAGAGAAAGAGAGAAGTGAGGGGGAGAAGAAATCTGAATGAGACATGAGAGAAAGAAAGAGCAATGAAGTATGTAAACGTGAGGATATCAAGGGACAAATGAATATGAGAAAAGAAAGAAAGAAAGAAAGAAAGAAAGAAAGAAAGAAAGAAAGAAAGAAAGAAAGGAAGGAAGAAAGAAAGAAAGAAAGAGCGTAGGGCTTCTGCAATGGCTTTAAAAAATCAGGAGTGCCGAATTTCTGAAGAAGGAGTTAAGTTTAGCTCTGGGAAAGATGTAGTCTATCCTACTTGAACATAAATAACTGTATTTCTAATTTCAACGTGAGCAGTAATTAAATGTGAAAACTGAAGGTAAACATGAGTAAATACTGTCAAGCTCTTACTCTTTGAGAAAGAAGAGCAAAAGACATGTAAGCTGTTCACTGACGCACCTTGACTGGCAAAAAATAAAATGCCACTCGCTGTCTTTGACGTGAAACGGTAACTGCCAAGATTTCGAAACGATGCTTTGCCATTAAGCGTGGCAAGTTTGGATGGTTTGAAGACGGCAACCCAATAATAATAATAATAATAATAATAGTAATAATCATTGAAATTTATTAATGAATATAATAATAATAATAGCAAATGACGTAGTAATAAGAATAATGTTCGCATTATTGTAACCCCAACAGGCCAGATCACTCAGTAGCTTTCTCAACTCTTCGGGCAACATACCGTCCCGTTGCTATTTGATAGGCTGTGATCGTTATTAGCATTTACACAATAACTTTCACTGCTTAGGTCCATTCTAAAGGCGGCTTGATTGAGGAAAATGTGAATGAAATGCGTTCTCTATGACCGTAGTGAGAATCGAACCCCGGCCTTTTCCATTAACCCGTAATACACTGCTCCACCGATGAAAAAAGCCTCTCATTCGTGAAAATTTCAACCAACCACCTTTTACGTTATCACAAAAATCAAGGACACGATCTACAATAAAACTGAAAGAGATCCTGCGAGCCAGAGCCACGGCCTACACGTTTGAGATACGGAAATGCCGTGATTTACGACAAATCACCGTTTCAAAATAATTTAGGCCAAGGTGCTTCAGAGCTAACAGATTTACCGTGTCTAGTCAAAATAAAACAGATGTTGGTGGGTGGAATCGCTGCACTTTCATCGTGCCGTTTCAGCTGTAGGTGAGCGAGGAAGGTAACAAGGTTCTCATTCATTGTATTTCCAGGTCCTTGGCTACACACGGGATGAGCTTGCCAGAGTTTGACCTTGGAAGGACTCCAGCACCCTTCATTTAGTAAGTATGTTATGATAGCTTCTATTTCTTCACTTTTTCAATTTCTTCTCGACTTTCCCATGGGTGTTTTGTTTGTTTATTGTTCTTTTGATTTTGGCTACCTGTATTCTGTCGCCACTCGCTGGTTTGATCCTTAAGGCCCTTTGCAGCAAACCGCACTGTGCTGTTTTGCTGACATCAGCACTAAATTTCTCAGTTCTTATATAGTTTCGGATTGTGCGGATATATCTTTACTCAAAATTTGTTCCACGGTTATTCTTGTAACTTATATGGTCAGCTACGATGTCATAAATCCCTCAGCAGCAGCTGTACTGGTCACCTTAGTAGGATACGTGTATATCGTAGTAAGATACACTGTACCAGTTCAATTCAATTCAGTTCAATTCAGTTCTATTTATTAGCTCTTGCAGAGTTCTGCAGCCAGAAGTACCGTTCGAACAAGGCTTAAGGGTGTCCGACATTTTTTGTCTGCAAGGATACAGTTGATATGTCACTCTGCTCATTTTATTAAAAAGTCATTTTTGTTAGAGCTCTAGAGTATATGTAGGATTACTCTGGCCAAAAGACCTATCATAGTACTACTAATAATAATATGATTAATAAGGATGTTCTCAATTCTCTGGGAAGCGTGATGCCAATTACTAGCATTTTGCAATAAATTTCACTGCCTAAAGTCAGGTCCCCATTTAGAGGCAGGTGGACTGAGATAAATATGAATGAAATGCTTTCTCAAGACATATACAACATGACCATAACGGACGTGGAACCCACGATGTTCAGATCCTAAGTCCAACGCCAAAACTATGGAGTCATGCTGCTCCAAGCAAAACTTGAATAAACCCCGTTTTTGATGACATGACTATTACCATCTAGTTAGACATATTCCACATTCTGAGAATCATGCGGAAAAGTGGCTGATGTACTATATCAGTATTTTAGTTTAGCTTACTACAGTTGTGACGTGAGTAAATTCCCAGTCACTCCCAATTTTTTTTTCTTGATTTCGTTGAAAAGCTAATCAGTTGTGCCCCATAAGAAGGACAAAATCACTTCAGAAACGCGAGATTTACATCATAAGTAATAGATGTTCTCCTTCCTCTCTCCCTTTCTTTCTTTCTCCCTTCCCTCTCCTCACCCTCCACTGTGAGCCAGCATCCTTTGTGCATGTCAGGTTTGACAAAAACAGCTTTTCAAGATACAAACAGATTGCTGTCACACACACGAGTGTCAGGGCTTAGAATTGTGTCTTCCTGAGGAATCGATTTAACACATGCGTAAACAAAAAGGCAGCGATGCGCACTATACCCTTGCGCATTATGGCTCGTGCATGTCCGGCCAACCAGTCAGCGCAATTGTGTCACGTGACTGGCTTCGGTTCTATTTCATTACACATGAAGCGCATTTTATCGTGGGAAATTTTGAGGTTTTTTTTAGTTGTTTTTTTTTTGGTTTTTCAAATTTCTGGTTTCAGGGACTGGGTGATTTCCGGAAAGGGGG
>JAWQUT010000265.1:1027003-1048760 GCA_033807755.1 Ellobium chinense
TTTTCACCCCACTCCTCCCCCCTCTTTTACAGTCCCCCTTGTCTTATATTTAATACCGCAAAGAGCACTCTCGCGCGCTTCGGAAAAAACCGCACTCATTCATTCCCGCACGTCCGCAAGTGACGCGACCCTACTGCTCCTCCGCACAGACATCATGTGAACCCCGGAGCATTGAGAAATTAATCTTCCGAGCGAGGCCCGTGTTTCGGGGGGTCTTCTTTTTCTGTAAGGACAAAAAAATAAAGCGTCCGCCCAACAGAACGGTTGCAATTTTGTGTAATTGAATTTGTCGAATTGGTTGTAACGGCTACGCCAAAGAATTGTAAGAAAATCAACAGCTCGACCGGAGAGGACAGACAGAAACGCCAATGATATGAATAGAGAATATAGACATGGTAGGTAAGAAAGGTGGGCGGGGTTGGGGGGGGTGTTGTCGAAATATGATGTAATTACTTGGATCATTGGATGTCCATTGCGAAAGGACACGCGCCACGATTGAAGGATATAAAGTAAGGAAGAGGAAATTGGGACTACTTTTCTGACCTTCGGCGAAGGATCTCTTTAATATCATTATTGCTCGTAGGTTATGAAATGGGTTCTGACGTGGGGGGAGTTATACTGCTCAAAAAAAGTCATGATCACTTATATCGTCGACGTAGGTTTCTGGGAAAGGCGTGCCTGCCTGTGTACACAGTGGGCATTTTTCTCCTCATAAGAGGGGGAAAAAAATCACCTCATCAAAGGAAGCGATAAAATCATGGCAGCATGGAGTTTGGAGCTTTTGTAAGCAACAAAACTGGGAATATATGTCAGAGAATAGGACAAGCTAAACTTCCTCCCTGATTTTCTAACGTGGGCTAAACATACAGACTTTTTAAACAAACTTTCTCTCTATGCTTAATGTCACAGCTCAAAAGTTTATCATCACGGTTCTTAAGAAGTATCTTCCTCACACCTCCTGAAAATAATGATTTTAGAGCTAAAAAATAGATCACCATAACCTCGAGCAGTATATTTTATGAGTGTTTGTGTGCGTCTTATAAACAAAGAGAAATCTTCATCAGAGGTGATTAGCTGTGTAGAGATGTTGTTACACGGCGCCCTGATCACCAGCAACGTTCAGCCTCATCCGATTCCTCTAGGGGACATCACCGGGAAATAATTGTGGAGACCCGGCACCGGCGACCGGAAGACGGTCCGTCACGATCCGGCGCAATGATACAAGGCATTGCGACACTAGAGGGCACTCCTTGTAAAGTTCTCGCTCACGCTATCGAGATCACGTGACCTCGAGATCTTGACGAGAGCCACATTTAAAGCACGCTTGGGACCATTTGCTTGGTTTGGAAGGTTAAGGGATGATTGTTCAAAGAGTTGCAGTCACGACAAAACTTAATCTGTACTCAGTTTTCTTCACTAGGATGTGTTCGAGTCCCAAACAATCCAGAACGAAAACGAAGAAAAGAAAAAAAACGTCCCTAGATCAAGTTGAATGACATAATCTGCCCTACTCCTCTCCCCCAATGCCCGATGCGTCTTGGCGAAGAGTTTGTGAAAAGACAAGAGAAATAAATCAGAAAGTAGACCATAACTTTGAGACGATCGAATTCAAAATGATGAAATCGGAGAATACCTCTAAAAGACTGCCTTACTAGACGATACATCTCTTACCTTCAGCTCTTTAGGATGGCAAGCCATGAGACAAGTCAGGTTAAAACAGAATGTAAATAAACAGTATTAGTGGTGCGGTTTGAAACTTTTGAACGTATTAACTAACAAAGACCTCCTATCTTGAATTGTTGTTGTCGTTGTTGTTGTCGATGTTGTTGTTGTTGTTGTTATTGTTATTGTTGTTGTTGTTGACATTGTTGTTGGTTTTTGTTGTTGTTGTTGTTGTTGTTGTTGTTTTGTTGTTGTTTTTGTTGTTGGTGTTGGTGGTGGTGGTGGTGGAGGTGGTGGTGGTAGTGGTGTTGTTGTAAAAGTACGTCTTTGTTACTTACATGCATTCTAGTCGTTTGTAATAATCGATTGGTAATACAATATTATTATTGTTCTATCGTGGTGGAAAGATTTTATGAAAGGGTAAATTTGATGTTGGGAAAGTTTGCTTTAGCTCCAATGGCTTGGAAATCATCCTTTCACTGACTAAATGTGTGACGGTTTGTTTTTAAATTTTGAATAGGACTGGTTTATCTATTGTAAGGAATTTGTCATGATCAAAAGAATAAATCAGTAGACATAAGTTTAGATTGTTTATTATATTGGCTTTTCTTCGATTGATCGTGCTTGTGAACATAGTATGCATTTGTTGGTATATTTCCGCAAGGAAATATTTCAGTGTCTCCATTCTTGAATTTTTGTAAGGTGTCCCCGAAGTATGTTTTTGCCTTTTTCTCAATCTTGAAGATCACTGTTTATTGCTTTCTGTCTAGGATGTGCTTAACTCGGTCAGTCAGTAATGTCAATCTTTTTCTCCTGCCCTCAGCATCGGACAGACTGTCATTCATAGTAAAGAGCTTCCTTCTTATTCAGTGTTCCCAAACACTTGTCACAAGAACATACAAGTGACCCCTTGCTCCAGAAACTCAGCTGTTTTATTTGGATAGGCCACCGAGTTCTATGGCATGGTTTCAGAAGTGCTCTTTGCTGGTCGAACCTTCTTTCTGTAGTTCCCTAGTTGTGGGTACTCTTGTAGGATGTGGTACTGAGTCTAGTCCATTCTATACTCACATAGTGGAGTTTCAAATCTGCAGAGATGTTCTGAGAAAGTGAACTTGAGGGAGTCCAGGTTTTGGAACAATGCGTAGCATGGGTATGCGTGTGAGCAGGGAAGTGGTCTATTTTTCCCAATTAAAGACGCGGAAATTTGAGACCTTTGGTTTTATTTTGCCATCATGCAGTTTGCTTTTCTTTGTATCATTTTCTGAGTGTCTTTCGTCTTCTTGTCGGAATTGCAGCTGATTTTTACAGTATCCGAGCACTGATGTCGGTTTGGGTCACCTTGTTCCTCCGGTATCTGCGGAATTTTATTCAGAATTTTTAAATGACATGTCAGTTTATTAGAGATTAGGACAAGACGCCTTGACATCGTAAATTAAGGAATCGCGTGAGTTTCGGTTTGTAACATTATACGTACTAATTATTCACTTCGTGAAGACTGTAGCGAATTCGGTGTGCTCTGAAATCGAATCCAATGAAATTCGCTAATTCGAATCCAGACATCGGCCGGATTTTCTAATGTGCTACCCTCCCGCCCCCTGCCTCACCAACCCCTCCACCTCCTCTATGTTAGATAAACAAAACTCTTGTATTAAACTGAAAACGTCAGCAAAATTACTGTAGAGAAGGAAGATAGACACGTAAGAATTGTAATGATTTGTGAGACACATTTCTCCCATGAACTCCTAGATCTATGTCATGTCTGTTAGTCTTTTTCTCCCTGGGCACAACTAGGCTGAAATCAGAGCGTTATTTCCAACCAATCCATGGCTTATTTTCAATGATTATGTATGTACGGTCTTCCGGGGATCGCAAGTCACAAATCCGACAATCATTATTTCCACCCTGCATCTTTCCGAATTTGTATGAATAGGATTGGCTTTTATGGTCAGGAACATCAGCCTTCAATCGCTGATGCATCTTTTACTTTCGGAAGAAGGATTTGATGAGGGAATCACACTACTGTTTTGCTTAAAGTGGAAAGAAGCCTAGGGAGTCTGTCCTGCAACTTGCACATTTAAAGCCTGGTTAAAAAAAAAAAATGTAATTTATTTCCTCACTGTACCGTAACAATTTCCCACTCGTGTTCGGCCAAAAAGTGTGTATCTTAAAAATCAGGATGCTAGTTAAGAATAGATCTCGAATGCAGCTTGAAAGAGTTGCCAGAACTGACTTCGTTAGCTTTTTTCTCTTTTTGATGAAAGAAAAAAAAAAAGAAGTGGGAGGGAAGTATCATGATGTACAGTCTTTTAGAGATAGGTAACGCTTTGCTCTACATGCGAGGTAACAGAAGATCTTTTGAGGAGGATATCTACTTCTGCCAAGTGTCTCAACTCTTTGACTAATTGTTGATGTAATTAGGATCTATACACTGTTAACGTAGTTATCATTTTCACACTGTTAATTGCTACTGACAACTACACTGTGACAATTCATAACATAATTAAAAGAGTGTGGATCATAATATTTTTCGTGTTTTGATCACTTTCAGGGAGGTGCTAGCTAATGATGTACAATGTCAAGGCCGGTCGTCAGTTGTTCCAGGCGCAAACTGATCCCAGTAATCTGATTTCTACTATTCAAATCTTTTGGGAGTATTCGATTCCTGAAATTAACAGCAGTATTCGTGTTTCACATTCGAATCTTGGGCAGCTCTAAAGATCACTGATACTCGTAATAATAACTATATTCACAGACTTTTATCGTGTGCATCACGAAGAAAATGGCTGAAGAGCGATGATGATGGGCATGACTTTTGGTGAGCTTTTCATCTTTGTATGTTGTCATCTTTTGATGATTAAAGGAAGCAAACAATCATAGAATCCTCGAGGCAAATCTTGTGAAACACTTGTGACAAATGTATGGAGCGGACTTCAAAGTAAGCAAACCAATTGGGGTTTGAATCATGGCAAATTATTGTGCTGCTTTGCTACTTTACGTCTTTTGTGACTGTGTTGTCATATATTACCATTTATCATCATTATCGTCATTATTGTTATACGTGGCGAATAGATAAGGAAGCCACTTATTAGGTAAGGCACACTTCACAGGAAAAACAAGCAAAACTCATCATCATCGTCCTCGTCGTCGTCGTCGACGTCGTCTTGAGTGATCTCAGCTCCATCATCGCTTATTATTGTCATCATTCTTACAACGAGCACCATTATCACTGAGGAAGACATTTTGTGTTGTTGATTGTGTTTGTTTCTCTCTCTCTCTCTCTCTCTCTCTCTCTCTCTCTCTNTCTCTCTCTCTCTCTCTCTCTCTCTCTCTTCTCTCTCTCTCTTCTCTCTATCGCTCTCTTTCTCTCTCTCTCTTCTCTCTTTCTCGCTTTATTTCTCTCTCGCTCGCTTTCTTTCTTTCTCTGCCCTACCTCTTCCATTAATCCCATATATAAAAAGCTACTAACGACAGCATTATCAGTCTTCAATGAAACAATGTTCAAAACTCGACGGTAACGCCTACTGGTTTTTTTCTTCACTGTCCAGGTACGAGACAGAGCAAATGCAGCGACTTCATCATCATATCTCCATCATGACGACCCCCATCGTCACAACAACAACAACAACAGTTACAAAGACACAACAACAACAACAACAACAACAACCACAACAACAATATCAACAATCGTTGATTACACAGACTACAATAAAACGTTGCATCAATACCTGCCTCATGCTTACCAAATTATCTTCTTACGGTGATGTAGCATTTCACGCAACCAACTCAGAACAATATGACGGCAGTGCAATGGCCTTTCCATCATAGCTACAACAATGTAGAGCAATAACAGCAACTTCAACAACAAAAACAACAACAACTGCAACAACTACAATAGCGAATTCATCATAGCCACCACATTAAACAAAACAACACCATCAACAACAACAGCAACAACAACTATCACAACCACAAAATCCACAAAGAGACAAAACAGTCTTAGAAAGCGGTTGCATAAACTCACTGGTCTAACAATAAACAAAAGTGTTGAATCTGCACACGCACCCTATCAGTACCGCTAATCAACGTAAATTCGGTGGTGTATCAGCTTCCACTACTTATCTGAGTGCTCTTGTTTCTTAGAAGTTAGGATGCAGTACATTCCTCATTGTTACCGTAAAAAACCCTAATGCATTTAAGGTCGTCGATAGTTTGTTTAATCCCTCCGCAATACAATACCTCATAAATCTCAGTAAAAATTTTCCGTGCCCTTTCTGAATTTTTCCTATAAAAGACTGCGTTAGGCTTTTGCTTTTGAAAATGCTGTACTTCATTAGTGTTATATTATGCATTGTTTTTCTTTTTTAAATAGTCAAATTGTACAATATGTGTGACCGTCTTACAGTCATTTGGGAGAGAAAAATGATGTGCTAAATATATCTCCCTTCCCTGTAAATCCAACCGAAGTGACCTTAAAATTAATGCTCGTGTGTAACCTTACAAATGATCCATGACTCTCAGACTACCGGAATTTCACTGCATACGAACTGTGGAAGAGCAATGGCAACGCTACCTAACCATCACTGTCAACGACCACCAAGCAACAATATTATTCTTTCAACGATACACACTTTTCAAAAACCTTTTATATAAATCCACCAAAACCGAGCCATGAGCTGCAGGAACGATTTCTACACCACCACCACCAGCATCTTTATCATCACCACCTCCATAACATCACAACCAACAACGACAACATTATTCTATGATATGCAGATTTCCAAAGCATGTCGCATAAATCCATTAAACACGAGCTCCGCTGGGTAACACCACCGACTACATTACCATTATCATCATCACCACCATAATCACAATAACCAACAACGACATTCTTCTATGATACGCAGTTTTCCAAAACCTGTCGCATAAATTCAATAAATCTGAGCTGTGATGAGCAAAAAACAACAACTAAATTATCATTATCATCCACCACCACCACCACCACCACCACCCCAACAACAACAACATTCTTCAGTGAAACGCAGTTTTCCAGAACCTGTTGCATAAATTCCTGTCTCAGAATTAACTACGTCTGCCTGAAAACGACATCAACGATGAAAAGAAAAATAAGAAAAAAATATTCAAAAATCCAAAGCAGCAAGCGGTAGAAACGTTGCCAATTGTTTCAAAAGCGACACGTTAAATCAGCCGTAAGAGTCAAGCCATCTAAGCTGAGGTAAATAGGATAATCATGCCAAGACAGCGACAGCTCCTCCGCTGATCCGTACATCTCTTTAACCGCGCTCAGACAAAAGGCTTCATTTCATCATTTTTAGTTTTTAGTTTTTCATTTACCTCTGTGGTTCTTGTTGTTTTTTTGGTTTCCTCATTTCTTTGTGTCTTTTTGTCTTTCTCCCACTCTCTTGTCTTTCTTTCTTTCTGTATTTTTTTTCGTACTTTTTTACTTTCGTTCTTTCTTTCTCTCCTTCGTAAACTCCATTTCGACATGCGGTATCTCATCTTTGCCCTTCTTGCTATAGTGCCATCGCTATGTAGCCTCTTTCGTCTCTTCACCATTCTTTCTTTTCTACTCTGTTTGTGTGTCTGTCTTTGTATCTGTTTCTCTCTCTCTCTCATTCATTTCTCTCTCTCTCTCTCTCTCTCTCTCTCTCTCTCTCTCTCTCTCTCTCTTCCTCTCTCTCTCTTTCTCTCATTCTGATAAACACCTCTCTCTAGTATTGTTAATTTCTTTCTGAAGATAATGACTCCTAGAAATGGCAGAGGAGGCGGAAAGGGCAGAAAAGAGGCACGGGAGGGTGTAGCATTGCAATACTGTACGAATATAATTGAGCCTAGTCTTGCAGTCATCTCTATACGACGGCCACTTGGCATCGTGATTCTGTGCAATCCTCTCTATAGACAATGAGTATACCATAATAATTATCAAGTCCATGATGGTCGTTTCCCTCTACAACAGCTCTAATGGCCATGGATTTGGTCTCTATTATGTTTGGTAGCGGTCACGGACAGCAAGCAGATATGCGTTTTCATGATCTCTCTCCCCTTGTACAAGACTCAGAGAAAGCCAATGTCTATTGCACTTTGTTGAAAAGTTGGGTAAAACTGACCACTGGCACTTCGCGGCGACGGAAGTGAAGTGAGTGGGCCCGGGAGAAGTGAGTGGGCCCGGGAGAAGCGCTAGAACCGGAACTGCCGGAACTACTTTTTTTTGTGTTGTTGTGGGCACGTGAGCGTGGTAGTCTTCCATCAGGCCGTGACTTAATCAAAGACTAAATGAACCGTGTTGATACAAGTGCGGTGCTCTCCCTGCTAAGGAGTCATATAGGTCCAACGTTGTTTAGAGGAAAGGGCGTACTTCTAATTCTAAATAATCTAAGACTTCAAAAACTCGAACTTGTAAAACATCTTATGTTCCTTGTAATGGACTTGTCCCCCAGTCCTTTATTTTATATATTAAAGACCACTAGACTCGTGACACTTAGAATTCCTTTAGAACTCGGAACTGTAGTCTGGACTGGGATTCGAGTCATGAAGTGGACCTCTAAAAAGCCGTCAGATAGGGGTGGGTGGATGGGTGGTGGTGGAGAATTTGTGTGACTGCCTTTTTAACAATAATGACAGTGACTCCATTTTGACAGTCCTTTTATAAAAGAATTTGCATAATGTAATCATTACAATGTCTACAGATAAAAAGGAACAGATGCAGAAGGAGGGGATGAGAGGTGGAGACATTAACAGGGAAGGAATGTATAACTTCAGACAAAAATAATACTGTGTTTGTATCCTGACCAGTATCATGGAACAAGCAAACAGTGGCCGACCAAGGCTCATTTATCGCTGCAAATCAGTCGATCTCAACCCGCTAATATCCAGTGCCCTGGGGCCATCCTTGCCCTCGATAATCTCCAATGCATTATCTCAGAAAAAACCCAAACGCAAAACGGCTCACTCAAGTCGAAAACGGCGAGAAGAATCTTTGCCTAAAGCGTCAGGATTCTTTTTTCTTCCTCACTCCTTCGGTCCTAACGACCCGTGCAGGGCGTCAAGATTAAATCTGGGATCGGGGCTATTCAGAGGCGCAAGTCAAGCATTGGGCTGTTGGGAGACCAATAATGGTCTTACCAAAACTGTTTTCCTAGCCTGTAATTAGCTGGGGGTCGATGATGCGGACGGGGGAACGCCATGTTATCCTTTACCGATCTCGCTCCAACATTTTGACTGGTGATCGCTTCCCCATTTGGTTTGGTCATTTTTTTTTCTTGGTCTCTCTCTTTTGGTAGCTGCATTTTATGGATGAGACGATAATATTATATGAGGTGAGACCCAAGATACTGTGAATATTCGCATGTTGCTGAGGGATTTTCGACTCTTCTCTGTCACTTTGGGGAAAATCGAGTGGTGATCGTCTCGTGGTGCGTCAAGGGCATTACATGTAGCTTCACTTTATAGATAAAGTGTTAATATACGAAGTGTGTTCAAAATGCTACAAGACTTCACAGTTGCTTTTTAAAGCGAAGACTCATATACATAAATGTTTTAATTGCATTTCGTTCCTCGGGCAGCGGATATACAAGATCTTGTTCCTGTCATTTTCGGAAGCAATGCAGGAAGTCTTCAAGTTATTATACTTCGAAGTTCGTATGTTGTATCCTCTAAGGATCCAGTAATAATGTGTTGCCCATTATAATGCAGTGAATAGCAGATTTTGTTATACATTACTTTAGTATAGTGTGTAGCATTACAGATTGTGGTTCATAGTATTTTTTTTTATGTTCTATCTCTTTGGAGCGTCAAACATGGAGTATGGTCTCGCCTGATGAAAGGTTTTGAGTGAATAACGATCTGATGTCTTTGCTCAAAACTCGAACAGTGAAAAAAAGAAGTTTCAAGACCATCGTTTCACCGGGACAACTGCGTTTGAAAGTTCAGTGTAGGCTGATTGGTCTGCAAAGAGAGAAATAGGAATAAAATAGGATAATGACGTCAAATTCCCCGCCATTTTGCCTGATGAGTCTGTCAGTTAGTATTAAGACTCTTGTAGAAGAACCCAGATAAAGTCGCTCCAATCTGTGTCGTGTAGAATTTAGTAGATCTGCAGCTTGTTAAGTGAGAGTTTCGTAAAAAAAAAAAAAAAAGGAAATAGAACCTTGGTATGATATCTTGTGGTCTGCGATACTGGAGGCCTTGGGGCCATCGGGATGGTGCTGCTTGCATATACGTATAGTTAATGATACGCTGTCATTGTTGTTATTGTTGTTGTTGTTGTTGCTGCTGCTGCTGCTGCTGCTGCTGCTGCTGCTGCTGCTGCTGCTGCTGCTGCTGCTGCTGCTGCTGATGATGATGATGATGATGATGCTGTATGTTAGTGATCCAGACCCTTTAGGGCGTTTACTCTTCTGTGGGATGGCCCTCGACAGTTGCCAGTCTTCTGTTTATTGTTCTAAACTTCCATAAACGGAAGGGGCGGCAGAAATAAGTCTCTTATGTCCTATAGATTCTAGCACCGCAGAGGATAGCGGTTGCCAGTTACATTGCAAACCCTTTAAATGATATAATTATATAATATATAAGGACTGGATGCATGTACAGAATAAAAGTTCAGTCTGGTTAAAAAACATTGTTTATGAAGTCCCAGCCTTCTTCATTATTTTTTGGTGTTATGTAATGTTCTCTAAAGTGAGTGCTGCATCAAGTGCGCAACCGTGTCTGTAGGAAACACATGTTACCCTCGAGGATCACTTTAGGACCATTTATCATAAACAAGTTCTTAGGTTTGTTTTTTTTTTGCTTTAATTCAAATCAACAAACTGCAAAATAAAGTTCTATAGAGCAGCACATTGCCACCTTGTCCCAGTGCTGAATCGGCTTTGTTAATCATGCAATTTTCTACCCATAGCTGGCCCAGAGTTCAAAGCTTGAAAGTCAATAGTAAGCATATGGATTCGCCGCGATATAGTAATTACCTCCCCTTGTCGCCATCCACTTGACTATCTAGGTCACCAGGGTAGTGCCATCAAGAACTACCATCTGACGCCGCGGCCATGTTTGCTCCGGATTTCGCACCAAACAACTTTTTTATCGGCTTATTAAATCTTCTGTCTTTTCATGTTGGACGTTCTGGTCGCGGTTGGAATTATGGCGTGGGAAGCTGAGAATATGAGAACTCTTGGTAGCTCTGGTTTTTTTGTTTTTTTATTTGGTAGCTTGCTTCATTCTCTCCATTGGCATGAGGCATCCTTTTGCTTCAGCTTCTTTACAGGCGGTAGTGCTAAATGTTTCATGCACTACTGACTAGGTTTAAGTAATTAAGTACTACGATTTATTATTTTCCAGGAACATAGTGCTGTTCTTTCTGTTTTTCTTGTTGTTGTTGTTGTTGTTGTTGTAATTGTTGTTGTTGTTATTGTTGTTGTCGTTGTTGTTGTTGTTGCTGTTGTTGTTGTGCTGCTGCTGCTGCTGCTGCTGTTGTTGTTGTCGTTGCTGTTACTGTCATTGTTTGATGAGACAAATGGCGCGTACATAATACTGTATCGTTATTTGCATTTATATGATCGGGAACATTTTGCGGTAATTCATTAGTTTCAGACAAATGCGCTGCGTTCAATAGGAATTCGCTTAAAATGCAATTAGCGCTGATGTATTTTTAATTAGGTTTCGGCACAACGAATTCTTTCATCTACCTTTGGCCAATCCAAGCGGATTTCTTCCTGATTGGAAAGGCTATACGGGAAACCACTGAGATTTTTAAAAATAAAAACAGTTCTCTCCATTAATTCCTATATATTTTGCATGCAACTCAATCAGTGGCGTCTTGAAATACTAATAAAAAAAAACCAAAAAAACGACAGCCTTCTCCATTTTCAAGGTAAATAACCCATGGTCAATAAACTTCTCTGTTAAGTAATTATTCTTTATCCTCAGCATGGTATCTCGCCTTCCATAATGGTATTTAGTTATTAACTTTGCATTGTGTGACCAAGAACCCGAGCCCTCCTGGATATTGAGGCCACAGGTCTTAGGCGCCCAGGGCTAGACATTTGGTCCCTATCTCACCATCCCAGATATTTGCCGAGGAAGTCCTCAAGGGAGCGGGGATTTCCCGTGATATATTGATGCTTTGGAGTGGTACTGTTATTGGTGACCTCGGGCAGTCTGAGCCCTCGAGAAGGATCTCGGGTGTTGACAGTGTCGAATCTACTGTAGGCGGGGGAAGAATAGGGTGGACTTGTCAGACGAAGTTTTCATGACAGAAAGGTATATAGCTGCGTTCTCGTGGAAGAAAAGGTAATTGAAAGTATTCTGGTACAAACATTTGAAATCATAGCTTTGGGTTACTACGCGAATGCATCTTATCAAAACCACTTTATGAATGAAAGTATTTCAGAATTAATATGCATCATGTACCTACTATGGAGTTGTAAACATGAAAGCGTGTTATCTGTGGGTTATTTTTATCTTGTTTTGCAGTAATTCAAGAAGGTCCTGTTTCGTATTTTTTGCTAGTCTACTCCGTGAAATTTCATTGCTGTTCATATGGGATGTTAATGGGATGATTTATGATCGTCACTGCCTGGGTGTATGCTGTTATCATATCCATGTCTTCACTCCATGTTGCAATGATCATACAATATTCTGTTTATTTTTCATAACCCAGGAGCCTCCCAGAGTTGCTTAGGTTAAGGGCAGAGTAAGTGTTAGGAGTGAGGCCTGGAAGAGAGATGGTCCCCAGATATTGTCCAAGGACTCAGACAGGAGCATTTTGTCTTCCTTAATCCGACCCTTGTATTATACCCAAGCACACCACTGGGAGAGTCCCAAAATTATACAAAATAGACATATGACCCTTGTAGGGGTGACAAAGCTTGATTCTTAAGGCTGTCGTATATCATATCTGGCATCGAGCTTTCTATGGTGATGCTAAGGAGACCCTTTTTCACACGATACTGACCACATGAGTGTCCGTATGAGGCGTTTCCCATGTGAGTCCTTCCTGCTGAAGCGTGGTTCAACGAGTGAGCTCGAACTACTCACACAGGCAGGAGACAATGAAGCTTGAGCTCTCCAAATCTCTTGGACCTACGCCTTCAAGGGGTCTTTGCTTCTTTATCCGCTGGCTTGACGGTTATGAGATTTAACGACACAGTAGTTCGGACCATGCATGCATTGTGCACAAGACGTGGGTTAAGTTCGTTTGAGTTTTAGTTAGATTTTAGTTAGTTAGCTGTCCCTTTTCAGCACCGTTATGGCTATATCAGAGTCAAAGCTTGACTTCCAACTGGTCGTCGATAAATGAGTGCCTTTGAAACAGGCCAAAAACGCCCAAGGAAAAACTGTTCAAAGAATTTAACTTGTAACCATTCGAACCATGAGAAAAAGGCTCTGCGCAAGAAGGGACTGTTCGACATGAGGAGAGTACTTTCAATGTAAAAGACCTACTCATAAGTTTCACTCAAACGAACAGACGCAGCAGTAGTGCTGCGATGCCTCGTTTACGTTGGGTAGGGAAACGGCGGGGTGAATAGAATCTATTTTCACTAGAAAAAGTCTGTTTGATTTGGCATATTATTTGACCTTATATATCATAGTAACCTCAACCCAAGCATATGCAGTTATAATGTCATAACAGCGCCCCGTTGGATTGAGAATGTACAAGACTGAGTTATCTGAAATAATGTGATTCGCCTCAGATGAAATACCTTGTAACTGTGCTTCCCGGTCTACAGGCACAATAATATAACAGTAGTTGTTCTGTCTCTTCGGGTCAAGAATTATAAAATTTAGCAACACAGTTTTCTTACAGTCAGCATGATTTGACATGCCTTTTTTTTTTTTTGCCTGAGTTGCAATACTCATTAAAGATGTCTAGTCAAAGAGTTTTGTTTTTATTTTTTCTTTGAGTTCTTGGATTTACGTATCTAGAAAGTGGTTGGAAGGCTTCATTTGAGATGATTCCTCAGTGTGTTTAAGATACTGGATCAAGTAATATGCAATGGAGCCCGATTCCCTGATGAAAGCAGTACTATGGACTTTACGCAGGTTGGAAGATCTGAGTTTAAATTAAAGGGAAAAGAATATTTAAAGTGGTAAACATCCCTTCAAGACAGCTATACCCACCAGCTCGGCATACATTAATTATCTCTGCAAAGTAGTAAGCTGACGTCAGATGTTTATGTGAGTCATCCCACGTCACTGAAATTTAATTTTAAGAGACTTTTTTTTGTGTATGTCTTTATTTGAACACACGGTATGAAGATATGCATTGCTGTCCATCAATTTTGGAATTATTTTGAGTTTTTGCCAATGTGTAAAGATAAGAAAAGCAATGAATGACAGAATGCCTGATTACAGCTTGATTAAAACTGCCACGTAAAGTACATCGGAGAATTCATTTTTTTTTCCAGTTTATGTAAAATATATCATTTGTGTGAGTTCTCCCAACCCATGCTCCGTTTTATCATACTTTTTCCTTTCAGAATCTTCAATTGTCTAAAGATGACAATTCTCCTGGAACGATTGTGAGCATTTTCCTAGTCTTCAAAGTCAAACTTCAGTGTCATACAAGGCACGTTTTTGGTATCAAATAACACCTCTGAGTGTTGTTCACAACCATGGAACCAGCCAACATGAGCAATCAGTCCCAAAATCAATTTCTGTTTATTTTTCTGGTTTTTCAAATTATGTTTCTTCGGGATCTAAAGAGTGAACAAAAAAAAAAAGCCACATCATAAACATGAATTTTCTAAAAAAACAAATGTCTGGCTACCCTTTGTTTTGACGCCCACCTGTGTCTCTATCATATGTATCTTGTGCATTGAATAGCCACCACAAAGAGGTTTCATTATATAGCTTGTGTAGACGTTTATTGATGGCCGTGAAAAGTCTGAAAACAGGGACCAAACCGTTCCGTCACGAAACGTTGCAAACGTGTCGGAATCCAACGAGCCCGGTGCGAAGGAAACCTTTGAAGCTAGCGTGGTTCCAGTATAGATCTGCCTGCGAATCTGTGTGTTTTTCCGATTATCCCAGAATGCGTTCTATTCCTGGTGGCTTTGGAAGGGAACTATGTTTGCCTTCGACTTAGAATTTTCTTGGATGATTTTAATGGCACGGCCCTTAATTCAGCCTACCTTAACAACCGAAAGGTTGTTTTTTTTTCTCTATCGCTCTCTCTCTTGATATTTTCTGCTGCATCTTCTTCATCGTCCGTGTCGTTGTTTTCATTATTCATATTCTCCCCAGTCTATCCTCTTCTTTTCCTTCTTGCATTCCCATCTTTGTCCTCTTTCTGTCACCTTCTTGGAATGGCTGTCATCTTAAGACTCTTCACTTTTTCCGTTCTTCCTAACGAAACTAATCATTATTCTGAATGAACGGGATATTTTAAAAATCGGAAGTGACATTTATGTTTGAACGTTTGAAAATAACAGTTCTGTCTTTTTTTTTCGCGTGTATTTTTTTTCTAAAATGCATGTACATTTACATCGTGGGACAGAAACCAATATAACATCTAAAGACTTTTTTTTGGTGGAAACAATGGTGGATACGGAAGGAAACACTTAAAAGAAAATGGTTACTTTATCTGAAACAAGAAAGTGGATTGAGTCTGATATTGGCTTTTTGTTTCAGTTAGACAGATACAACGTCTATAATTTTAAGAGCTTTTGTTTCAGCTTTGCTTGTCGTTGATATACATTAGAGTAATAAACGCCATAGCTTTTCCATCGCTTTTCATGAAAAGGACTAAACTTTGATATTAGAGAGTGAAAGCTAGCCTCATTTGACAAGATTCCTGGCGATTTGTTTAGCAAAATTGCTGTCAGACAATGAGTTGTTCAGTAAAAAAAAAAAAAAGTAGCACCTCTGTTGACGTTATGAGGACTTTCAGAACTTCAAGGCTCAGTTTTCTGAAAGGGCACGTCGATGCGTTAAAAGCCGTTTAACAGTGGATTATAAGATACGAAAATAAAATTAATGTGAACTAAAACTAAGATGAGTGAAAGTATGCCAGTCATTAGAAACGTTGCATGTAGTGACACTAATTGTCTATGTTGTCTATGTGCCATGCCAACTTTACTGGCCATCCGGAGTCAAGGAGTTGAGGAGGGAAATGGGGGGATTCATTACTGAAGACCAACAAACGTGTTACTTAAGTGTTACTTTGAACTAGCAACATAACGGCGATCCCAGACTAAGCGGTATCTCTTCGCCTGGCGCGACGTGCGAAACTGGTAGTCCAGGACATTAAGAATTTTCCTCATCTCAGATCCAAGTCCTGCAGTACGTGAAAGAAAATCTTAGTCACAACCAGAGACACCCGACCACCAGTGATCTAAGGAAAGCTTAGTCACAGTTGGGGAGGATTGCGCGAAAGTGATCTACAGAAAGCTTAGTCATAACTGGAGACATTTGTGCACTAGTGATCCATGGCAAACGAAGACATATTATTATGAGCACCAGTGATCTATGGGAGGCTTAATCACAACTGAAGGCACCGGTCCATTAATGATCTAAGTTTAACCTGTTGAGTTAGGTTTAAATACTCCTTTTCGGTACAGCTGTGGCTATATTAGAATCGAGGCTTAAACCCTTGTCAGGTTGCGGACAAGTGGATGCGTTTGTCACGCCGCGAATAGATACCCAAGGAGAAATTCGCTGCTGGCGGGATTCAAACGCGGGACCTTTCGCACCTGGAAGCAAGGGGTTCTACCTTACAGCCATCCTGTCACCTGAGTTAAATTAACGGACAGAACGAAACAAAATTACCTAGAAAGATCCATGCCAAGCTCGCTTTGTTACCACTTGCCTAGAAAGGCCACTTGGTCATAGTGAAGTCTGGATTATCATGGAACTTTCAGCTTCGTCTGTCTTTTAAAGTTTTCTCTGTTTTTTGCAGAACGAGAATCCAGACCTGTGGGTAGCTATAATCAACAGATTTCCACTATAATCAACACATTTCCACTAAAGCTTTATAAATGAGAATGCGAGATCTTGCTTCAAACTCCACGACGGACATAACTTAGATCTCTTGTGTTGTAGGATTTTCCTGGAACTTCGTGTGTACACAACCCCCGTTCCTTTAATTTCTCAAGTGAAAGTTTCAAGTTAAACCTTCCGGGAGAGTCTGAGATTAAATCACCGCTACATTATGCGCCAGCACATCTTGGCAATGTCATGATCCTAGTGGAGGCCCAAGACTTGTGTCAACAATCGTGTCACACAGAGAGTACCGCAATGTGTGTCTTTAGCAGTCGAATCCACTCTTCACTCTGATATTGGTTAGGAGTGTGGCCGTGGAGTCGATTCTAGACTCAGTTCTGGCTCAGGGTCTCCAAAACGTCAAAGGAGACCAGGCTTGAAGAATTTAATTTTTTTTCCAAGTTTCTGAACACTAAGAGGAAGATGGTTCTATGACAATGCATGAGGAATGTAATGATACTTACGGTGAGCTCGTTAGCATCGCTGAACCAGGAAAATATGGGAATCTTAAAGACCAGTCCAGTCGTTACATACTTGACTTTCTCCATCCGGCAGCAATTTGGGTAGGAAATCTCGAAGCCTTGAGGACAAGTCATAACGCAATCCGCAAAACCTGGGGTGTCGATTTCGCGCTCATCACAATGTTTTATTAATAAGTGTATTTACAAGTGGACATGATACACATTTCAACAAAAGACTGAAACGAATGAACGGTACTGCAATCGTCTATTACCCTGGAGTTGTCTCGTCCATGAGATCTAATAGTAGTCGATTTCAGAGTCGGGGTTTGCTCATCTTGACCTAAAAGTACTTGTTAACCATGCATAATGTGCTGAACTGATGAGAGCTTGGCGTCCCTGTGTGTCTGTGTTTGTGTTGAAGCAAGAGGGTGGGGTGAAGGAGATGGAAGAATACATGCGATGAAAAGAGGGGATCTTCTTCTTAAGTGGTGAGGAAATGTGCGGTACTGAAATTTAATGCTCATGAGTTAGTACATTTGGTATTTGTAACTTCACTAGTACCAAGTTAGACGAGAGTGATGCCAAAGAGCAGCTAGAGCATCTTTGCCAGTCATTATGTATGCCCTGGCACGCAATGCTTTTCCGGTCTTTCTTTTTAAATTATTATTTCTCTGCTAGGCTATGGAAACCCCTGACACTCGTGGTGATTAGAGTTGTGTGTGCGGAGGAGCCGCGGGTAAACATGCAGAGTAACATTATATTTGCACTGCAATTACAGACATAGAACAGCAGCGGTGATATTGGACGATGTTGTCTTGCAAGTGTCAAAAGATGAATGTGGAAATGGAATCTGTGTGTTGCTGTTTCCCTCATAAACTTTGTACCCTGACATCAGCCGCTGCATTTATGTTCAACCTGTTGACTTGGATAATGGCTCTTTTCAAACACTCGTTTGTGGAGGCCACGTCTCCTCTACCCAATCGTCTTCTTTAGGTCCCCACCATGACCTCAGGGCGAACACCCCTTCCTCCTCCCCCAACCGTTGCTTACTCCCTCATTCTTATTCCACTCAAATCCAGTTCACGCTTCACTTTTTTCCCCTAACGTATGTCCGAGCCCACTGTCCCAACTCACCCCTGCAAGATGTTCCCCAAACCACATCTGTCCCCATCCTACAGCACCCAGATTTCCACCCTCACCACGTCTATGCCCACCCCCNCCCCCCCCAATCCTCCCTTACCAGACCTCAAATCTCATCCGGTGCACCCACTCTGTTTCATCCCATTTCTTCGCCCTAACCCCATCTCTGCTCACTTTGCCCAAACCTGTATCACACAAGATATTAACCCTCACTCCTACCTGTGCCCAAGCCAGCCCACCCCAGATCTCACTCTTAGCTTACCTCACCGCTGCTCTGACCAGTTCCTCACCCCCCCCCCCCCCCCCNNCCCCCCTTTACGCCCAACTGGTTCATCCCAAATCTCCACCATAACCCCATCTGTGCCCTACCCGACTCACCCCCACCCATCCTTTGTCATTTGAGGTCTCCACTCTCACCCCAACCTTTCANCCCCTCCATCCCCACCCCTCCCCCACCGCCTACACCACTACCCTACGACAACCCCACCTCACATCCCTACCCTCTATAAATCTCAATCTCCAGTTGATTATCAGCCTTTCTCTTCGCTTGGTTTTGTTTTTCGTCCATGTTCTCCAAGCTAAATAAAAAGAACACGCAGCTTCAAAAAAGATTTTCCCTTGCGCGTTGTTGCGACACTTTCCTCTTGAGCAGACCCCAAGCACCTCAAGGATTGCCACAGAGGGAATGAAAAATCATTGCACTCAAACATAATCTTCGCGAAAGTTAACCTTTTTTCTCGATGGGCTTCGATCTCCCCATAGGCGTATATACTCATACCTGGTTTGGACATTAAGGGTGGCAACGCTTGGAAAAAGAAGGTACGAGGAGAGAAGGTAAATCACTTATCGTAAATAGAGAGGAGGAGCGGGTGGTATTATGAAGTTAACATCATGGCCTAATCAAAATGCTGTTAATGTCATACTTCGCTTTATCGAGGCATTTTTCACTGAAATGAAATTGATTTGCTCACCGTAGGTCTAAGTCCGCTGAAAACAACGAGCAGCGCTCAAGCTCACCCACTTTGTAACCGAAATGTTTCCATACTGTGCTCCCATGTTGAGCAACATTAATGTAAGAAGGCAGCTCCCTGTGTGGCAGAACTTTGTGGTCTCTTGTTGGGGGGAAGGGGGGGAGGGGGAGGAATTCCCCCATATTCTCCCATGACCCTCGCCCCTGGATCTGACGACTTCCTGCTGTTCTAAGGAGAACTGCGAGGCTTTAATAACCGGCTTTGTAAGCAATACGCCCATATGATTAGGCGTGTCCTTCACTTCGATTATCTGCCATGTCGTTGCAGGTCATACGACCCCGCTGAGAGATCCTGTACTTTGTTTTAATTCCACGACGTCCGTGTCAGGTTGGCTCAAGATAAAGTTCCTCAGACGATCCGTGTTGACTTGAACTAAAGGGAACTTAAGCCTGACCACCGCTGGAAGCGATATTCCTGCATAGGTGAGTGTTTTCCCATTTATACTTATGTTCTTGGGCTGTTGGCAACTATTGTTTTGTTGGGTTTTTTTAATCTTCTTTGGACCATATAAATAAAATGTGTTATTTTGCAAATTCTACAGTGATTTCGGATTTTTTTTTTTTACATGGGGGTTGAAATACTTTCATTGCCCTATTTTCTAATTGGAAAGAGAATATGGGTAAATGTCAAACGTTTTCACAATTCTGTTTCAAATATGGGTACTTCTCCTTCTGACTTGGTCCCCCAGTTGTTTTCATTAGACTGGTTTTGATCACGTGCTAACACAAACGCCCAACATACTTTATTTTTATGTTTACAAAACTCAAACTGTACCTCAGCTTTTAAATTGGATGCCTTACACTGGTCTCTGTACATATTTCTACACCCTGACTTTGACTAGAAGGGCCCAAAGAGGAGGAATTTCATATATATGAGCGGTTTAATAGGGTTGTACCTAAACAGTGATTTGGCCTGGTAATAGATGCGAGAAACAGTTAGAATCATTACTTTTTGGTGGAGACAAGGCTGTTTGTTTCACTTGCGATCGAAGGTAAAGGGCATTCCTCCAGGCTGAAGGGCGAAGATACATCAAAGTTTACTGACGCCATTAGAAACCATCCAATACTCGCGTACAAAAGGCATAGTGTCAGTGTCCCATTCCACCCACACAACCATCGCATTATCATCAATAATATAGTTAACACCATCATAAATATTATCATCACCATTACCACCACCACCACATTGCCACTACCACTACCACCGCCACAACCACATCACCACCACTGTCAGTATAGGTTGTTCAGACATTTTCTAATGGGGTTAAGTATAGCTTTTACAAATGATCCAGATGGCTGTTAACACAAAATTGAAATATAAAATAAAATAAAATAAAATAACATAAAATAAAAAAGTAAAATAAAATAAAATAAATGAAGAGGTCTGACAATTGTAAGGTACTTATAACAAGTATTTTCAAACAGGCTCAGAGCAGTAACCACAGATGAGACGGACACCTCTACTTGCAGCTCCCAAATTAATATTATTATGGTATAAGGAGTGATCTTATTTCAAACAAGATGACTGGGCTCTGAATGACTATACACAACTGCGCTAGCATTTAGAAGTTGCTACCAGGTATGGAAATTATAGTTATTGGGAACTACATAAACCTTGAACACATGGATGAAAAACACTTGAAAGATAAGAGAGACCACGTATTCCTTGATACCACTATCTCGGCTCGAGGCTTTCCTGTGCGTTTAACACACACTGACAAACTTACAGAGAGTGTATCAAACATACTACAATCGTTCATTTTTCAGATCACACACTGAGATCTGATATAGATTGTTTAGAGATTTTACAATGGTATTTGGACCAGGTTCTTGTTATCAAATACAAGTCTTGAACACCAACGAGTAGCTAGCTTCCGCTTTTCCACCCCCTTTCCCCTATTTGCGCTACGAAACACTGTTTTGATCTGCGTGCACTCCACTAAAGATAACGATTTTATTACTCAGTAAAAGAGGATATTAATACACTGTTCTAGCCACTCGGGACAGCTGCTCATTTTTATTTTGTCCTCTCCCCCTCCACCCACCTTTTTTTTTTAAAAGTGTATGTGGCAGCCTTAAGCCTTCCGTTATCTTTAATCTTGGAAGCGATCGGAACCGCCTACCAATAAAACTAAGATGATTTAATTTGCTGCTTAAGCCATGAGCTGAGCTTAAGCCCACGTGCAATTCGATTTTTTAAAAATGCTGAACAGATTTCTCTGAAAATCTGATCAACAGTATGTGATATCAGCTTAGAAAGCCATTAGATTAAGAGCGATCTGATGCCTAAAGAGGGGCTTGTCCATATCTGAATAGAATATTATAACTTTTTATTTTTCAGTTATGACAGATATTCTCTCACGTCAATTTATACGAAATTGATGGCACATTTGCATGCTAGTTTGTATTTTTAAGCTGGGGTTTATTTTTGTTCTATTATTATTATTATAGTTTATTTTCTGTTTTCTCT
>JAWQUT010000265.1:1048790-1063706 GCA_033807755.1 Ellobium chinense
GGGGGGGGGGGGTGCTCAGATTGAAATATAAACAAACTTAATTTTCAGTGCTAAGTGCAGCTATTCCGTGCATTGTTTTCTCTTAACTTCAACATGGCACCCTTTTTGTCTCTTTTTTTCCAGCCTTCTCTATCTTTTATTTTTCCTTCAACATACCCCCACTGACGCACCATTTCCTATTTTTCCTTCAATATACCCCCACTGACGCACCATTTCCCACACAAACACTTTAAGGAATATGAACTCTCTATGTCCACAATTTTAACAAGTAAGCATTGTATGTTTACTGTAACATTATTCACTATTTCCTAGTATGAAAACTAAGCCAGTATTGAAATTTATATATAAGCATTCAGCATGAATGGAGAATTATTCATGAAGCCATGGGTAAGAATGTCTGGGCCGAGACTGGCCTCAACATATTCAGTGCGACAAAATCAGGTTTTCCCAGAGAACTTTTCATACCACTGGAGTCCACACAGCCAGAGAGCTGTGGTCCCTAGAACGCCAGTTTTTTAGACCAAGAGAGAGGAGAGAAAAGGAGGGAGAGAGAGAAAAGAAAGAGGAAGGAGAGAGAGACAGAACATAGCTAACCGTCAACGGCAATGTGTCAGAAATCTGAAAGAGTAACCTCCTTTATTTTTGTCCAATCAGCCGATTGCACTACCATTTTATCCGTCACGTTTCTTTCTCTCTGGCGGTTTATCCTATCAATCTATCTTGCCTCACAAAAATGAGAGAGCGAACAAAGAATCATGTCTTGCTAATAGCCTAATAGGGAATCCCCAGTGCAGTGGTAGAAACCCAGGATTTCCGCAGTCCACGAATGGTCGGCATTGTCAAGACTGAGGCAAAGCTCGTTCACTCATTAGTTTGTGACACATGCAAGAGGAAGCATCATGCCTCACGTCATACATACTAGAAAAGAAATACACCTTTGAGAAGCGGAGCTGAATGTCGTGCACACAGAAAACATCTTTGCCGCAGCTTTCCCTAAAACCCCTGACGATTCTGGGAACATAATATCCAGCTGAGAGCCACCATCCAGCTATTAAAATATTCAATAGCGACCACTGCCCATTAACACATTCAATACGGCCAATTCAACCATTAGGGAGTTCGCTGCGTGTCTGAAAGCCCAGAGACGCGCATCAGTTTTTGTCTTACAAGTTAATGCCCCATTATGAAAAGAATCTGATCCGAAGATGGAATCCTTAAGACGATGCGGAAGAAGAAGTGTTCTTGTATGGGGAGTAAGGATTCTTAAAGCGATAAGGACGCGGGATTTTGAAAGCGATATCGAAGCCAGGATCCTTTGAGCGATGCTGAACAGAGATGCTGATGCTGAAAGGCGATATGGGCCCACGATTCTAAAAGCCGTGCAAGGTTGAATCTTTACCCGAAAGCTGAAGATCGAGATGTTTTATCGAAACCATTGTCAGCGTTTGCTACTCGCAGCTACTTCGTGGACACTTGAGGATTATGGCATCTTAACATGGATCTAGCTTTTCCACATTTTAGAAGTTTTTTGCTTGTGTTTACATGTGTTTCGTGGGGGGATTAAGGAGATAGAAGAATATGAGGAGAAATGGTGTTGATTGTGTCCAAAAACTCAGTATGAGACCAAATGATGCTTTCTGTGACGGTTTCCATTTTTCCATCTTTGACAGTGTTATCTTTTTTCTCTGGCAAATGGAACTTTGTGCAAGTCAAGATAATTTCGAGAAAAGTCGACTTTTAGTGTTTAATCTCTATTTTTGCAATCGTGATACTTATTTTATCCGATTCTCAGATCATATACGCGCTTTCATTTTAACGCTAAATTACTTTTAGCCTCATAGGTCTGAAACTATAGTTGTAGTTAAACCTTGCAAACACAAAGGTGCAGAGGACCCATTCGTAATTTCGAGTCTGTGAGAAGTTCGACTTCATGGGTGAAAATGACATAACCTATCCTTTTGCTGGCGGGGCGAAAACATTTACAAGAAAAGCCATTACAGAATACGAGTTTAACATAAAGTCAGCGTAACTATGTATCACGTAGGCCTACTCAGGCATCCTTTGGCCATAGCGTCCCCTCGGACTACATGGTTACTTGTCTTCTTATGCGTCCATCTGATGTAGTTGCCGTGTTGTCTCTTCCATGGCTGCTCTGGTCTTTATAGTCTGGGACAGACTCAGTTCAGTGTTACATCCTAATATCTAATATCGTCTAACAATGTGTCACTCTGAAGACACAACAGGCCACCTGGTCCCAATCATAGGGATAATGCATATTCACGATGAATTGGACCAAAGGCCCAACAGATGAATTGCCAGCATTTATATGAGGGATAAATGAACAACTTTTATGCTAATTTCGGATCTCTAACGGACCTTTGTGGCAGAAGTAGGCATATGCATTAAAATGGCATTTTCTAGTGTTACTATCGCATTGCACTTTACGGTCAAGAATCAGATAAACAAAATTCACCTTTAAATCGAGATGCAGTATGATCTAACACCAGAGAAGTGCGCATGCTTATTTCTGTCTTAACGGCCCGCACGAGATCTGAACTTGGGAATAAAAGCTCTCTATTAATTTCAGATGTAACATTATACTGTACTTTTGCTTTTGCTCATCACTCCACTAAAGCGTTTTGTGCTTGCTGACTGACTTCGAAAATTTTGCACACAGTGGAACTTAGAGAATCAAAGAGATCAACCCTCACAGCCAACCAAATTTACTGTACAGATCAACAGAATGGTCGTGATGCATCAGTTCATATACGCAGGCACTGACTCGGAACTGTCACAAATACTGCAAAAAGCTGAATTTCAGCGTTCCCTAACTCATGAATAGCGGATTCACGTAGCATTCAGTTTTAATACATTAAATTTACATGAAATTCTTCAGAATGTGAGGGGAAAAAAAAGAGTATTTCAGCATTGCGGAACGCCTGTGGCGGTCTCCACTGACTGTGCGATAATCCATTACAGGTCGTTAGTGTTTCTAAACCTCGTTTTCGCCACCCTCAACATCTTGGCTCTGATCGATTTTCTCAAGATCAGCTCTACCCTTCAGTCTCATCTCTTGCCTGTTTTTCTCACTCTAACTCGCGCGGGTTTTCTTCTTTTTTCTTTTTTTTTCGTTTCTGAGGATTTTTTTTTTCGTGCTTTTTTTTTCCCCCTCCTCATCGTAAAGTTTCTTTTTGTGGTGGGCAATTCCACAGATATTCTCTTGACATGTGGCAGATCTAGATTTCGCTGTCACAAGTGCGATTCCAGGTTTATGAACCACACACGATCTTTTTACGGAACATTTTACCTTGTACAACTCTACCTTCCCCACCATTCCCCCTTCCCCTCCCCCACCCAACTCCCCGCTTTAAAAAAAACAAACAACTCCGCACCTTTAAGTTCGTTTGGCATTACACCTCAGCGCCCCAATCCTTCCCCGCACTGTGGTATGGGCATACACTATCTTTTCCCGCCCCCCTCATCACTTTTTGACTCAAGTGATCTCAGGCAAGGCATATGCTGGCTAGTCTTATTCCCTTTTCCCCCTCTCCCCCATATGTGTAATAAAACCTGGGAATGAGTAGGACCTGGGAATGAGTAGGACCTGTGAATGAGTAGGACCTGGGAATGAGAAGGACCTGTGAATGAGTAGGACCTGGGAATGAGTAGGACCTGGGAATGCGTAGGACCTGGGAATGAGTAGGACCTGGGAATGAGTAGGACCTGTGAATTACTCCTTACTCTATCATGTGGGTAATCTAACAATAATATTGTTTTTATTACGACAAAAAGACTTTCAATGTAATTACATTGGTTGTAATGAAATATTGTCATTGTGAATATTGATTTGAGACAGAGAATTTCCACACTCTCCGACTTGCATGTGCATGTTATCAAATCATTCCACAAAAACTAGAGTAATTTCGCCATTCTGTCAAGTTGTTGCCAGGACAAAGTTTCATTACCTTACTTTTCTAGACATGCAATATTCTTTTTCCTGTTCGTTCATATTCCTTTGGAAAGGCTGTTGCTAGATGCTCACATTTAATAGTACTTCTTCTCTTCTATCAGTCTTGGAAGCTTGACCACCGCCCTCCCACAGGTAAAAACAGTTTTATCAAGTTTAAAGTCACAGGTAAAACCAAGTGGAATACTTTTGCTTGTCGAATGCTAAAGTTATGGCCTGTATCCATGACTCCATACAGAGTGCGTAATGTTTTAGTTTTGAAAAAAAAATACTTCTTGGAGATAGCAGGATTCGAACCCACGACTTTCATATCCTGAGTCCGACGTCGAAGCTTTTCGGCCGCGGTGCTCCCTTAAGAGAGTATTATTATACAGCAAGATGATATCTCACTGTGGAGGTTAGGCGTCAGTACCACATGTGATTTTACGTGGAATTGCCCGCGTAGTAATTTTTCTTTTTTGTTTTCATTTTACACTCCGGAATGACATCAAGTTCATTCCGAAGCGCCCGATGTTCATTTTCCATTTCCACGGTTTCTGGTTCATTTACCTCGTTATCTGACCCTTTGTCTGTATGTATGTCTGTCTGGCACTGTCCTTTGTATCTGTCAAAATAATTATTCTGTGTATATTCGTCTTGTCTGTCTCATCGTATTTCCGTCCATTTATCTGCACGACCGACCGAGTTTGTTTGTCCTTCTGTCTATCTGATTGTCATTACCCCTCCCCCTTCCCTCCCCTCGCTGTCCTTATTAAAGAAGTATCGAAGCTTCTGTCTCTTTCCATCCCACCCAATAGTTTACACTCCCCCGTCCCCGCCACTCTCCCTCACCCACCTTCAAAAATATTCAGATGCCTCTCAGAGACTATAACGTTATCCTCCCCCCACCCCCGCCCATTCCGATGTTATGTCTGCAGCTCAGTGCATCTCTCTCTCTCTCTCTCTCTCTCTCTCTCTCTCTCTCTCTCTCTCTCTCTCTATTTCCCTCTCTATCTCTCTCTGACAAATCTCTGAATCACCTTTAGTCATCTCCTTCTGTCCATTCTCTTCTTCTCTTCCCTCTGCATCCCATCTCTTCCCATGTCAGAACAAATACCACAGCGCCTGATCCCCATGTTTGCTCCGTCCTGACGGACATCAGTGATGCTGGCACCTCCTAATGAAAACCTCATCTCATGCGCTCGCAGAGAGGAGACTCTTCACACCTCGTCAAGCCTCGGATACACAGTGCTCGGTCCTCATAGGCTCTCAGTCATTCTATCTTGTTTGTTTAAATACTCTCATGCCTTAGACAACACTGTAGATCATTGATACTTGTTCCATATTGTTAGTAGATCATCTCAGTCATTCTGTCTTGTTTGTTTAAATACTCTCATGCCTTAGACAACACTAGATTGTTGATACTTGTTCCATATTGTTAGTAGATTATCTCAGTCGCTCTATCTTGTTTGTTTAAATATTCTCATGCCTTAGACAACACTAGATTGTTGATACTTGTTCCATATTGTTAGTAGATCATCTCAGTCACTCTATCTTGTTTGTTTAAAATACTGTTATGCCTTAGACAACCGTTAGTAGGTCATCTCAGTCATTCTGTCCTGTACGTTCATAGACAACACTGTGGGTCGTAGATCGTAGTAGATCGTCTCAGTCAATCTGTCTTGTTTTTGTTTAAATTATCTTTTGTCTTAAAGACAACACTGTGGATCATTGATGTCCTGTATTGTCAAGTACATGGGCATGGTTTAATATACGGTGGTTACTTTTGTTCAGAACTTTAGGCCGGTTCTCGGGACAATATCAGAATCTGTGTACCATCTCAAAAATTTGAGAATGTAGCAATAATAAATGTTTTAAGGAATTAGGCCTCCAGGCCAAAAAAAAAAATGGTATATACGACAGCGGCGGATCCAGAAAAATGAAAAACGAGGATGTTTCCCACTTTCCCCCGCCTCCCACTTNATGACCTTATTCGCCCCCCTCCCCCCACACATACACACACAAACCTATTACTGATCCGTCCCTGAGGGTCGGATAAACAACATACAATTCTCGTTCATAATATACAGAACGTAGTACTACAACCTTCTTTCACATAGACAGACAGACAGACAGACAGACAGACAGACAGACAGACAGAGTTACGAGATGAATAGCTTCTTAGAACCACCGACACAATGAAGAGGTCTTCCTTTCAGCTGATGCAAACAATTTCAGAGATTTTCTCAGAAAGAACCATGTCATGCACTTAACACTTTCTGCCGCAGTAGGCTGCGCTGCAGTTGTCTCCTGTGGATGATCTAATAGCTGTCCTTTAGATTCAGTATCTGTGGCGACGGGCCGCATAACATGGGGACACCCTTATCATAGAATGTATCAATTTCATCGATTTTGGGGATCCTTTTCTTTGTTCTCCTTATCATTAGCGGCATTTGGATCTGATCATCTCCCCTACTAACCCCACTACCTTGCCCTTCTTCTTTTTCCTTCAGAATAAATCATGAATACAAAATGCAGCATCATCAGAGAGTGGCATACTTGAGTTTAAAAAAAAAAAGGGAGGGCATTGGGGGGATATTCTAATAAGATTTCACCATATTTGCTATAATTATTCTTTCAGGAATGCATTTAAAAAAATATAAATTCCTTGCTAATTGCTAGTTGTCTCATCTGGCATGTACACAGCTTTTTCAAATTTTGTACAAGATACACAGTCATGAAACATATTAATGAAGAATTCTCTGCAGTATGTGTACCGTAAAACACATACGCAGATATTGATAATGTAACGTATTTTGTACACTAAGTTCCCCTACCACATGTGTATTTCTGTGATTTTTTTTTTTTTTTGAATAGCTTACTTTTAGGAATACAAATACGTTTATGCCAGTATCTTATGGTAGTCAAAACATCTTTATTTCCATTCACGTT
The DNA here is from genome assembly GCA_033807755.1 of Ellobium chinense. NCBI lineage: Eukaryota > Metazoa > Mollusca > Gastropoda > Ellobiida > Ellobiidae > Ellobium > Ellobium chinense. The sequence goes on from JAWQUT010000265.1 coordinate 1,055,689, forward strand.
TACCCAAAAGCACATTACAAGAAATAGTTTCTGCACCTTCTTCCCATCATTTAATTTTACCCAAAGAAAAGGCTTTCCCTTGACACACCCACATGACAAAGGACATGGCGTATTGTGTGTTGAAGCTGCATTCTCTGAAACGCGTAATAGCCTTTAAGTCATATATATAAGGACTTTACGCCAAAATTATTTACGGGCAGCGATAATGAGCTGTTCTTTTCAGTTGGACTTCGTTTATCAAACACTGAAAATATAAAAAAAAAACAAAAACAAAAATAGCGATCTTAAATCCCAAACATTTACATATTTTTATTTTCACGAACCAAAATGCCACAGCTTTGTGACTACGAGTGAGCGCGAGGGTTGGTGGGAAGAAGGATTTGCGGGAGAGGGGGGGGGGNGGGGGGAGAGGAAATTTTACCTCTTATACATAGGTCTTTCGAGTAAGGGACATCAATTAGACTGTCCGATTAATATGGATTCGAAACTGCCCGCCTCTAGTTTACCGTCCACTCCTCGTGCCAATCTAGTAGACGTGTTGTCACCTCCTCCGGCCCACGAAGCGTCCGTCGAAAGGACCGCCGGGCCGGGCCCATTGAGAGAAGGGAAGGGGTAAAGGGGTGGGGCGCTCAGCAAACATCCCTGCCAGCATGATAGGAGCATTAACGAGCGGTGAGCCCCTATTACGGCTGTTTAAATAAAGAACCGCATAAATTCAGCCTTGGGAAATGATTGGGTTTGCACTGGGAGTTTTGTTTTTTATGTGTGGTCATTTTAATATTCTATCAGCGGTACCGGGAATAGGATGCTGGCACCACCACAACGCATTTAATATGAACATACACGACCACATACAGAAATAGCCACAGCATACTCTTGCGCGCGCGCGCGCGCGCACGCGCACACACACACACACACACACACACACACACACACACACACATACACACACATACACACACACACCTAAATACTATACATGCACGCGTATGCATGCTCGTACACACACACAAACACATATCATACACATGCATACTTGTCATGGTAGCCCGATTTAGTATCAGAATGCAATTTGCATACACTGAGGATACAGGAGAGCTCTCTTGGAAAAGGCAACAGATATACAGAGAACTCCGCTTATTCGCAACTTATCGAGAGCATGGAAAATGTTGCAATTAAAGGAAGTTTTAATTATACAGTGATTTTTATAGAGAACTATAGATCTGGCATTTGTTGCATGGAATATTTTGCGATTAGGCGGAATTTGTGATTTTCAGATTGCATTAAGCAGAGTCAACTGTAATATTATGTATAGTCTTTAATCGCAACCTTTTATGAGCTTGGAAAATGTTGCGATCAACAGAAGCAGAGATCATCCATTCTCGGTTATAAATTATGGACCACACAGTATTCTGCCACCTGAAAAAAAATCTTACGATTATACAGAAATTGCAGTTATGCTATAAACAGGCATACTAACTCCTCCTACCTGATAATTATGGCCTGGGGAGCATTTTGTCAGGTTTTACATGACTTATTTGATCAACAACAGCCAAGGGCATAATGGATGAGCAGAATTATCTGTGTCTCTGAACTTCATAAAATATTGACTTCTAGACCAAAGAAATAGTTTATTAAATATTATCAAGAGTTATCATGACAAGGACATGTCTTCCTATCCTTCTTCTTCTTTATTTTCTTCTTTGTCTTCGCTCTAATCCTAGCCTTATGCTTTTATCCTGATACTATCTCTCTCTCTCTACTCTCTACTGATGTTTCACTCTGCTACCGAATGCAATTATTCTGTTGTTATACGATTTCAATACTCATACTGTCTCTCTACCTCTCCCGCCTCCCTCAAATCATTTTACTTTTGTTTTCCTTTAGCCGGTCCCTTCTTCCTTCGACTGTCTATCAAATGTGCATTTCGTGGCCCCGACTGACTGCTGAGGCACACCTGTCGGCTATTTTGTGTGAAAAACTGTCTATGTGGTCTTATTTTCCAGACCAAGCCACCTGGTTTTTCACAAGCGCATTCAATGTTTCTGTTTCATACTGACTCAGGATCTCCTTCATACTTTTCTCTCGTTCTCCTGTCTTATCCTCTGTTCTTCCTTAGCTCCTAGTAACCTGATACACAGCCCTAAGCAGCCAGCTATCTGCCATCCCACTGCCAACCCGATACTCTTTGTTTTAGTTCGCTATAACTGCTCATTAAGGGCTCGGAGATAACCTCTGCTGCCTTCTCAATCGTCCGCCGGCCAAGGTAGTGTGGTTTACCCGTGGCCGGATCAAATCTCACGCGTGTCCTAGCCTTCCCGTTACATCGAATTGTATTGGCTGCCATTGTAAACACCAGGGTTGCCAGACTTGGCTCTTTCAAATACTTGGTATTTGGCTCATTTAAAAAGCCCTTAGCTCCAAAAGACCTGTCTGGCTCTTTGGTTCTCTTTTGGTTCCAACGGACTGGATTTTAAAATTGACTAATTTTTTTATACAAAAAGTACTTATGCTTCTCCCCAAACTGGTATTTCAAATGATCGGGCATCTGTCAAAATTGCACGATAAACACAAAGAATAACATCCTTTTCCATTTAACAGTCATTAAAAATTTGTTGTTATATTGTTCTAAGGTATGTAAAAAGGTTTATGATGATTATAATACTCTCACATTTTCAATACATAGACAGTCCGTAGAAAATTTCTCGTCTTAAGTTAAGTCTTGACCCTAGTATGAATGTGTGTAGTATGTTTTGGCTCTTGTTTGGCTTTTTTTCTTATGTGATTTGGCTCCAGCTGGAAACAAAGTCTGGCAGCCCTGGTAAACACCCGGCTGTAAATTATTGATGCCGATCCTGCGGGTGACCCTGGCGTTGGTTTTATGATATCATAGGAACCGGGCAAACTTGGTGATGGCCGTCATGAGGGTCATTAATCTCTACCGAACTTAGGGTCAGCCCATAAGGTGCAGGCAGAAACAAACACAGCTTTTGGGGCATCAATAATACACAGGACTCGCTGTAGCGTTGTTTGAAGTCTGTGCTGACATTGTTAAATCATTAATTGTATAAAGTACTACTGGATATTGTGGGCTTTGCCTAATTGAACCCTGTGCTGATTGGTCTTTTGCGTACGGGCGGGAGCAAATTAATTTACGATCTGTTGATTCAATCAGTCTTGATCAACGGTCATAAACTCACGTGAATTTTTCATATTATGCAGGTGCAATCAAAAGCTAGCTTTGCTTAGCTGTGGACAGGACAAAACTACTTTACCACGACCTTTTCCTACTCGGGTCAGGCGAAAGAGAGGAGGGAGAGGGGGGGGGNGGGGGGTGGCTCAAAAGGGCCTTAGTGCGGGGGCAGAGATCACTTTTAGAAGAATATAGGGTGACCTCCGAATAAATTTGCCTAGCTCAAAAGTGCAGTAATTCAGAAACCTTAAGAATAATATTTTTTTTTAAAAATGAGATAAACTTTAAAGCATAAGAACAAACAGATATCATATTCATATGTTGCCAGCTTCTGGAATCTAGATGTTATGCATTTGTGACAGCGAAAATATTTTTAAAAACATGAAATGTCATGAAATGAAATGACGTTCGAGCGCCAGAGTGTTAAACGCACACATCAGGCAAGCTATTGTAGTACAAGTGTATTTATTTTCCAGCTGTTACAAAACCACAGCAGCCAAACTGGAAATGAAAATATGAAAATAAGATTTTTATTGAATAGGTAGGGAAATTGGTTTACAATGCCGTACAATGCCATACGTGTTATCTATAATACAAACACATACAACACTTTAGTACACATCATGCATGTAAATATATAATATCATAATATTACAAATATTTGACATTTGCAGTATCAGCAGACATATATCTCAGCTCATGTGTGCCCAATTTCAACTGAATAAGATCTCAATTGTAGTAATAGACTTCATTTTTCTTTGAGGAGGGGGAGGGAACACCCTAGATATGCTAATGGAACAGTCTTTCGTAGTGATATGTGTCTCACAACCATCCATACATTAGTCATGGTCATTTGTACTCAGGCATGCCCTGGTTCCATCCATCCATCCATCCATGAATCCATCCATCCATCCATGAATCCATCCATCCATCCATCCATGAATCCATCCATCCATCCATGAATCCATCCATCCATCCGTCCATGAGTTAGTTATGATTTAGTGGATCTAGTAGATCGTTTCATGATCACCCGTCTACATCTGCAGTTTCCTCCATGGCCGTCTTAAAACAGATTTCACAGTACTCTGGAAAAGAGAGCAGTCAGGACCGTGTCGGGAATTCGTGGTTTGGGATTTGGGGAGATTGTTGTGGCCCTACGTGTAGGTCCGAAATCCTGCTTGAGCCAGCCGAGCAGTCTAAATTCCCTTCGAGCTTCATCAGCGGGAAGTGATGTTTATTAAAACGCGCAGAAACATCTGCTTATCTCGAATAGATTGGTTCGCCTGTAAGGTAGGCAGAGGATAGACAGCTGTACTTTGCCACACTAGGCCATTCTCCTGCTGGGTTGTAGTCTGCATCCGACCTCGAAGATATAAGATAGAGGCCACTGCGTAAGGCACACATTGCTCCGAAATCTTTGGAATCGCTAATTAATGGAGGTCAAACAGGTCTGGGGTACTAGCCTAAGCTTTATCACGGAGATTGAACGAAACTATATACTCAGAACTAATACTGAAAAATTTCTTCAGGTAATGGCATAAGAGCTGAGTTTTGGCTACAAGTACCAAAAAGACAAGCAATATAGTGCATGTACTATGTGATATCTGAATCTAGAAACTGATTCAGAGCCAATGGGCTGTAACACGGCTAAGTGAATCTAGAGTCTAAACTTCATTATTTCTTAGTATTGTACCACTGAATCTCACGACATCCAGTTTCTAGGAACTGGCATCCGTGGTGAGGTGTTCGGTCTAGACAAGAACGACCAAACACACCAGTCACTTTTCACACAGAATAACAAATAATATTATAACAAATAATATTATCAGAACCAGCAACAGGGAGGACTGGATGAACAGATGGGCCATGTGAAAGGCTGGAAGGCTGGTGGACAAATTTGTGACTGCCCCAAGGCAGAACGATGATGACATCGACTGTCTGGCTTCCGCCTGAGAAAACATCATATTATTCCTCTCAGCAAGCACCTTAACAGGATACGACCTGGATATCTCCCAATGTGCCAGTTGTGTACTTGCCCCTATGAGACAGTCAGCGTTACTCGAGCTTAATAACATAAGAGCCACGCTTCTTCCTCCATCCCCCCCCCCCCCCCCCCCNTCACCCCAAAGGGACCTAATATATGGAATACTCATTATGACCCACAGTGCCAACTGGATAAAACCAATGAATTTTATAACATGGCGTTGAGATGAAGAGCTAGAGCACTGGCGCCCACAAGGCGCTGGATTGGTAAAGAGAGAAAAGGTAAAGTGATGAAGGTGTTCGAATCTTGACTGGAAGTTTGATATACAGAATTCGAGACTTGTGACCAGAGCATTTTCAACGACTCAGCGAGAATATTGGCCTGGGGATCCTACTTCAGGGTTATCTGCTAAAAAAGTAACAGAAAATCTCTTTCCTACTAGATACGAGGATAAACCAGGAAATACCAAATTAGAAAAAAAAAGGTAATGGTGGTTAAGTAGGGTCGGTATCCTTAGGGCTAATTTTACTACTTAACTTGTTTTTGTTCATTTTCTTCCAGTTCTAGACTAAGTTCAGCATGAAAATGTTGAGACTGATGAAGGTAATTTACCTAAAGGAGCCAAGACTAATTTAGTTAGTTTACAGTAGATCAATACTTGGGTTCAAGATTGACGGAACATTACAAGAGGGTGTTCGACAGGTTTCCCTCAACGTTCCCTAGCGTCTGCCATGACAGTTTGCTCACTAGTGTACGGAGGTGTCTCTGCTCACTTCCCTCACTGACCAGTTACAGGCACCGTTGTTCAGTGTGGCGCAAGCTTGTATCGTGAATTCTCTCCTTAACTTTGAGGGCACCGTTGCCTTAACGGAGCGTCAATGATACGTCCAAGGAAAGCTGTCAGGTTTCTACGAAACGCTCTGTTACTTTCTCAAGCTTTTGGTTTCAGGAAGGTTTTCAAAACGGGGTTAATTTCATGCATTATAGGATGGCAGCCTATGTTATCTTGTCTTGATATCAATGTTAGGAAAAGTCATTTAACTTTAAGAAGCTATTATTTTTTATTTAGCTGCTCTTGCTTTGACTCAGTATGATGTGTTTGTCAACAAACTTAATTAGACTATTTAACAGTTCTTGTTTGTTACTGTCATTATGAGCGACATGAATGTATTCTTACAGATCAATAGGACTCAGATTTTGCCAAAGCCTCAAAGGCGATGATAAATATCAAGAACAATGATAAAAAAGAATAAGCTCTGAGGAAAATATTTTTAGAACAGTGAATCAGTCAAGACGAGAATTGTGACTGCTTTAGCCGAAACTCCTTCAAAGCGAGATCAGTATTGACAGAAAAAAATTAGGAGGGATAATCGTGAAGAACAATGTCAGTGTTACTTCCCTTGATTCTGCTTGAAGGGGGGAAAAACGTGGATTTAAAAGTTTATGTTATTGAACCGTTTTAAGCGAAATCTCGTTTACGTGAGGTCCACTGTACTTTAATATCATCGATTTCCTCGCTTTTCAGTATAAATCTGAGCTTGTAAATTATTGTTAACTTCTATCAGTTTATTTCAAGAATGTCCTGTACAATATAGGATCGTCCACTCTACTTTAACCTGATAACTCAAATTTCCCCAGCATAGGTTTATCCGGCAGCTCAGAGATACAGAACAGTTTCTATGACACCCTTGTAAGTAAGACATAGAAGGAAGGAAAATTCTCAACCCTGATCGAACCAGATCTCGCCACCATCGATTCAGAAAACGACATGATCGCCCTTCAGCACTGCGAGCACCTGAAGACTTATAGTTCAAGAACTGTCTCACGGCATACCCCTAACTGTTTATCGCTGGGTTTAAGTGTCATTTTCTACCAAATTAAGCGTCAGTTTTCTTATTAAGTGTACTTTCCTTCGTGAAATCAGGGATGTCTATGAGAGCTCTGAAACGTTTTTGCGGTATCACTAAAATAGGCGTGATAATAATGTGATAATGTCGTTAAGGACTCCCATGCCTCAGGGCACTGAACTTTTCATCTGGAGAAAGTTTTGTCGCGGGGCATTCTTGGCGGTACAAGCAGTAGAAGAATACTGGTGTCAATATGCGAAGAATGTGAGTGATGGTAATAGGGCATACCATAATCTTAATGAGCTGATGGAAGGAACCCCTTACCCCAACCTCCCTTGCCTCAGGCCAAGAAAATCACTTGTCAGATATTGAATAATATCAGGCCACATGTAAAGTATCATCTACACCCTCCCCTTCCCCCCTTTTCCCTTTTCTCGATGGCTGGATAGATATTACGGTTGTAAAACAAAGCATCCCTAGCCCCCTCCCCCCCCCCCCCCNCCCCCCACCCCCTCGATTCCTTCAATATATCCAGAGGCGTAAGCCAGGTGTAGCTATTCTCATTTCTTCAAGTTTCATTTCTTTCTAATCAATTAGTATAGTCGAGTTTTGACAGTTGCTTCCACGCAACCTTCTTCAGCCACCTCTCGAATTCTTTTGGTTACGCCCATGTAGTGCCAAATAGTATTAAAACTGATTCATCACTTACCTGTAATTGTACTCCCATGTCCTTTCTGTCACGGATGATACCAGTACTGCACAAAGAAACATTATTTTGCGTATAGAATATCGTATTTCAGTGGTATGGCTGTTTATCTGTAGACTTCTACATAATAAATTACGAGCCATCGATGAAGTGGTGGATAAGAATGCAGAGGTCGAAGGTTAGAATCTTACTATCTACAGTGTAAACGTATTTTTCCTTTCCTCTTCATTCAGCTACTGTGTGCCTGGTGCAACTCTCCTTCCTCCCCCCCTCCCCCCATGTCCTCTT
>JAWQUT010000265.1:1066690-1085947 GCA_033807755.1 Ellobium chinense
GGGTTGGTCGGTGATTTTGGTTCGGGTACTTATCAAAACGTGGCCTTGTGAACATGCTGCAGACATGACAGCAGAATCGGCTTTCTTATAAAGAACCTTATTCCTCCTCCCGTTTATCCCCCTCACCCTATTCAACATTGTCCCGACTTTGTTTAACTGTCAGACTAACATCGGGCATTCATTCCTGATAGTGAGCAATCGTTATTTAAAAGAGAGGATACCCCTTCTTTTATATTTATTTTAATGAGATACCAAAATGTGCCTGTCTACACTCCCAGTTTGGAGTAAAGATTGCCGAAGTCTTTCTATGGCTCTTTGGCGCAGAATCTCAAGGAAAAAACACGCGATTGATTCATTGCTATTTCTCTGATCATGACCCAGACAAAAAGAGGTGAAGAAAAAAAACATCTTAATTTTTCTGAAATGCTTAAAGACTTCTAACAACAGTGGACATGTACATGAGAATGATCCTTTCACAATGAGCAAGACTATTCTTTGAGATAAGATACAATGTTCCACTTCATTGCAGTCTGTTTTATCAACCCTTTGTGCTGTCACAACATTTCTCAGAGAACAATGTGTTGCTTTTGAAAAGAGAGTCGAAAACAAAAGCAGACAGAAATGCAAAGACGGTAGCGAAAACCCTCAGCCAACAACACCCCCCCCCCCCCCCCCNCCCCCCCCATGAGCTATGGTGAAGCAAAATGTTCCACAAAAGCCAGGTTCATGGTTCATGAAACAATGGAATGACTAAGACGAAAGCTATAGCTTCTCACGAGCACACCAGCTGTTCAGCAAATAGCATCAGCGCGTCATTCTCAGACTCAGAACCGGATACTACTACTGACCACCACCGCACCTTATTGGACTCAACATATGCCCTCTTTGCCCCTACAGACCGGACACCTCAACAGATTCTCTAGGATTGCTTAGCTTTACAATCTTGTGTGAGCAAATCTGGTCCACAGAACCAGTATTCGAGAGAACACCCAGAGAGAACTTGGTGGACCTGCAGCTTAAGACAGTGACCTTCACAGACAGGGCTGAACTAATGGCATGGCCGAGAAACGTAGTAGTAGAAGAAGAAGAAGAGAAAAAAAAATAAGAAGAAGAAGAAAAAGAAAAAGAAGAAGATGATAATGATGATTTCAGTTCTAGTTTCTGCCCCTTTACTTGTAGTTTGTTTAGATTTGATCTCATCTGCCTATGTGTTATGCCGTGATGTGTATGTGTGTGATTATTCTGTATTCATTATTTTTCTCTTCCCTGATGAAGGACACACGTCCCAAAATTTGGAACTTTCATTAAATTTTTCATGCCACAATTTTGATAGTTTCTATATTTTTGAAAATGATGATGATGATGATGATGATGATGATGATGATGATGATGATGATGATGAAGAAGAAGATTGTTTTCGCCACTTAACTCCAATGTCTTCCACGTTCTTTTGTAGCTACGTTAGGTTGAGTCGCCAATTTTTAGTTGCCTTGCAGGTTTCAGAAAGCGACATTTCCACGCCTCTTCTCCCATCTTTCCGTTGTTTCTTTTAACTCCGACCATTGTTAGCACATAAGTTTACCCACCCTCTGCACTGGGCTTCATAAGAGAGCTTTAACTTAATATGACATCGGGTTGTAAGAAATGCCATTATAAATTAGAATGTCATGCTGTTAAAATTGACATGAGAAAAACTGGTCTTGACATTTGGTATGTCATACCCTTCATCACTCATTCCAATCTTTAAAAGCACCGATGGTCCTTTGTCTTGCAACGTGGCTCGATAAGCCAACAAAAAATATATGCGCCGTGATGTCTAATTCTCTGAGGTTAACAGAGGGAAACAAGTGCAGCTCTGGTTCAATCAGCTGCTTGTGGAACAGTAACAAAAAGTTGTGTGCACTTGCTTTGGCATTTTCCATTGACTCATGTTTGTTAAGAAACACAGCAGACAGTAGGGAGGTCTTTATCAATGGTTCCAAAGTTTTCACGACTTGTGTCACTCTGCGTCGTGCTTAACTAATATCACTCTGCATCAAGCTATATACTCCCCATTTCAGTTAGTTTTTATAGGAGATGGGTTTACTCTAACTAGAAAAATAATGGACCGTTATCTGGACTGCAAGTTCCTCGAGCACCAAAGTAAAAAATAGTTGTCTTCAGGCGTTTGGAAAGTGCGGGTCACACAATGGCGAAGACCCGCGAGAACTTGCAGCTCCTCATGATTTTACGAAACAAATTCTATGTTCGAACTGAGATGCATGTTGGACATTAATTCTACAGAGCTACTTGTGTTTGGTCTCACGAGTGAACAAAAAAAACGGACCGTCTGTTTATACGGTGGGCGATTATTCAGATATTCTAAACAACGGAAGTATGAGTCTCTGAGCAAGCCAAGATAACTGCGACTAACGCGGAAGAGCTAGAAAAGAGTGCGATGAATTCTGAGTAGTGTTTGCTATTCTAATAATGCTTTCGCTCATTGTTTAGCGTACATACCACAGTTGATTCTTGCCACATCCTCCTGACACATTTAAGGCCTTTGATTAGAAAGAGTTCCACTACAAATCTGAAACCGTAGATTGTAGCAGCCATCGTTGCTGTGCTCCTACTTCCGGTGTAACTCAAAACAAGCCAAACTTTTTTAGGTATCGTCTTTGTTTCGCCCATTTGCTCGCGGTCCAACGAACACCATGGTACTGTATTTCGTAACATTATTGATTGCGAAGTATCTTATAAGAATTGGTCACTCCAAAAGGTATTGTAGTTAGACGTAGAGAAAGTCATGAAAATATTGTACTCAAATAATGTAACCGTACTTTGCGTATTCTGACAACTGGTAATCGCTCTCCCCTATTCTCTCTCTCTCTCTCTCTCTCTCTCTCTCTCTCTCTCTCTCTCTTTCTTACACACACATACATACACGCACACATAGACAAACACACACACACATACATACACATAATACATACAACACATACACACATACAAACACACATATATTTCTCCTTCTAAAGGGTGTTCCGTTCACCTTAAAGGCTATAAATGTAACATTGTGTTGGAAACCTCTGGCTTGGATCTAGATGGTTCTGTGTAAACGATTAGTGTAATTGGGGTCGTCGCAATTACCTGAGGTTGCTTAACCATAGCATCTATCTCAATGAACACAGTTGCAGAATTTTCCAGGTCTCCGAGAGGGTTTCGGTTGACTTAAGAGAATGTTATGTTCCGTCAGAATTATGGTTAGTGAATGTGTGTGTTTTTTGTATTTCCTTTAGAAAAGAGTTGCAAATTATTACGCGTCTGTCTGTCTGTCTGTCTGTCTGTCTGTCTGTCTGTCTGTCTGTCTGTCTGTCTGTCTGTCTGTCTGTCTGTCTGTCTGTCTGTCTGTCTGTCTGTCTGTCTGTCAACTTTAACGTATATGCCTACCATTCAAATAAGTGTATAATAATTATAACTTTGATGTCTGTCAAAGTAGGCTTTCTTCTTCTTCTTCTGCGTTCCTCGGTCACGCCATTAATTCAGACTTGTCCATGAAGGCCGCTGTCTTCTGTAGGTCGACAAGGTCCCCCTAGAGTTTACTCTCGACAGTCGTTTGTGTGTGGGCCAGNTTTGCTCTCTCAAGGTTGAGAGGCTGGGGCATTCCTGGAGGATGTGTTGAGGTGTTTGGTCTGCGGTGCCGCAGGGACTAGGCGGGCTAGCACTGAGTCCAATGCGGTGAAGGTAGTCTTTTAGTCTGCAGTGCCCAGTTCGGAGTCTGAAAGTTACTCTCTGACTTTTTTCTGGACAGTTGGTGCACTGGGTCTTGAGGGAGGCTATAGTTCTGGTGCTTGTCTTTCCAAGTAGGCTTTTATAACTACGGTTTTTGGAATATCAGGAATGTTGCATCACAGTTAATCTCTGAGCATACTGTTAGCAGTATCACTTATAACGTAAAGTCCCTTTCCCTGTTGTTGTTGTTGTTGTTGTTGTTGTTGTTGTTGTTGTTGTTGTTGTTGTTGTTGCTTTAAATTTCCAGATTGGCGCCTGGAATGTCTTTTCAGTTCCTTCCCATTCCACGGCGCAGTTTTGAGTTTGTTTCATAATCTCTCCGTTAGGTATGATGTATGAGTACATCCCAAAACTACCATTAACGTGTCGTTTTTGGACGTCCATGCGTCCACATAACGAACTATTTTCTACGTACAGGCTAATAAGCTTACAAAAAACATGATATAGAGAAGGAGTTAATAGAGGGTTGGATATCATACCTAGTACATTATCATTATCCCTTCCGCCTGATGGGGTACCTAACTTCGTGGATGTGTCAGCTTCTCGATTTCGTTTACGAAAATATTCCGGACTGTTCAGGATTCGACCCCTGCTCCTAACCATCGGCACTGACCCTTGGGAGAGTTCCATGATATTGCCTTTAGGAACATGCATAAACATAAATCTTAACTTATAGACCTACTTAGGCTAGGCAGCCTGACACTGGCACCGTCTACATCTGACTGCACTCCCGCTAGATCTTGATTGAGGTTTAGGGGTAGAATCAGAAAAGAGAAAGCAAACAAAAAGAGTTCCTAGACAGTGATATTGTCTACGGACTGTACTAAGTTTGCTTTTTCTTTCTTAACTTTAGACCAGTGGTCGTATGCATAATCCATACGTTAATTAACGTACTGCGTTAACTCCAGTGAACACTGCTAATGTTTTTGGGTGTTTCCCGTGGTTACCGCAGTGCGTTAACTAACGTAAGGATTATGCATACGGACATAGATCCTGAACCAAGCTCTAGACGGGAGTGTCCTGATATATTGCCCACGAAATATTTGCCGGCGTTCCGGGGACAGCAAGAGTGCAATGCAAAGTCGTGTGCAATTGCAAAAAAACGCAATACTCTATTGCGGCTCTTATCAGGTCAGGTGACCCCTGCCCTTCATGCTTTATCAATACAGCGGCTGTAATGAGGGAAGGGTCATGAAGGTTTGCCCTTTTCTGTTATTCTTTTGCAGCTTGGCTGCATGCCACAGTGGGGAGTGGGGTGGGGGAGGGGATGTTGCTCCCTACTGATCTACACGGAACTCAAACTCCGTATAAAATGTGCTAGTGTCAAGATGTCTCATTGTTTCCATATGGAGCTGTGCGTGATGTTTTCGCACTATGCGATGAGAAAGTCATCATGCCGAGTGACATTGTGCCCCCATTGACAAACAGAAGTGTTAACATTGTGACGATTCGCTAATGACAGGCGTACAACGTTGTTTGGGATGTCAGGGAACGGGGGCGGGGGATGGGGAGGGGGTCAAAATAGCAAGTTACATAAAGGAAGTCATGAGAGCCGCTGGTAAAAATAGATGCAGAAAATGAAAAATGCATTTGGTCGAAAGGATGGATGTCCGTACTCCCGGGCTTCACGGCTGAGGGTGGAGGGTTGGGCGGAAGGGAGGGGTTGGTGCGGAGTTTCAGGGGCGAAGAGAGAGAGAGAGAAAGAGAGGGACGGAGGTAGAAGGGGAAGGGAAACGAAGAAAAAGTGATATAGGGAGTGGGGCAAGAATGGGGGCCTCCAAATTTTACTCAACCTTGTCACGCCACTGAAGAGAAATGGGCGTAATTGACGTAGGAGGCAAAGCCCAGGTATCAGAAAAAAAAGAAAGAAAGAAAGAAAGAAAGAAAGAAAGAAAGAAAGAAAGAAAGAAAGAAAGAAAGAAAGAAAAGGAAAACAGAAGGAAGAAAAGACAGACAAGAAAGAAGGCATTGGGTTTCATTACACTTATCGCGTCTCTTTAATACGATCGGAAGCGATTAGCCCTGGAACAGAAGGACTCAGCATTTGACGTGGACCGAGGGGGTCACGAGTGATATCCGAGGGAATCAGCCGGTACCATCAGGGATGTTTGCATTGTCCCGGGACGTGATTGACATGCCAGGTCAGAAGTCGAGATCCCAGGGACCTGTTGGACGTATGCAAATGAGGCGTTGTGACAGGGCGAGTGCCAGACCCCCGAGCTGCGGAGTCCAATCAGGCAATCAGACCGGCATTCAGACAAAGTCCATCAATGTCCGGCCGTAATAGCCTGTGATTACGGCACCACAATTCTGGCTGGAGACAAGGCTCCTGGAGGAAGTCCGAGAGGCTAAGAATAGATGAGGGATATTTCGGGAGTGAATTGTAATGGAGAAGAAAGCGAGGAGGGGAAAGAGAGCGAGAGAGAGAGAGTGAGAAGAAGGAGGAGGAGGAGGAGGAAAAGAGTTGTGGGTTATCAGATAGATGTCGAGGACTGGAAGACAATAAGGTTTGAATTGTCACTGGAAGTGAGGATTGAAGAAGAAACAGAGCGTTGAGGAGAAGATAAGAATCAACTGGAGAAATCCGACATATGAGATCGCAGGAGGAAGGGAAGAATGAGTTTGCGATGAGGTTCGAGGGTGGTGATTCTGATAGGAGATTTTCCAAAAGTCTGGATTTGCCACTGTAATGGAGAGGGGGCAAGGAGAACACAGAAGTTTCAAAGAAGCAAACGAAATCAAATAGATTTTTTTTCTACGAGAATAAAATAATATACTGTGAAGAAAAAGGGGGTTAGAGAAATAATGAAAGGGTAGGATATGAAATAGATATTTCTAGTAGGAAAGCTTGAAAACTACAAGCTACAACATTGCGAGCATCATGCAGAGTCATGACCTGACACCACTTTAAAACTGTCAAACCAAAAGACATGACAACGCTTAAAAGCCAATCAAAGGCGCTAAAGTACAGTATTTGTCACAGCGCAGAGGCGCAAAAGCGTTGCATAGTAAATTGAACAGTGCAGTTTCAGAACATGGGCTGAAACAGTTCTAGATCAGCACTCTATCAAAATGTGTCAAAACATCGTACGGAGACCTTGCGACATTTTGTTGTCCCCTCCCTCCCCTCCCCCTCCCCTGGGCATGTGTATCACACAGTAAGCCATCCTGTATAGAAGGATGTGCAAGAGCTTGCTGGTAGAGTCATAAAAATGAGGAAGGGGGAAGGAGGGGTAGGGGAAGAATAAAGGACATATTTCTTGAGAAAGAAGGAAATAGAGACAGAAAGAAACTTTTATGCAAGTATAAAGGCAAAGGCAAAGGATAGATTCAAAATAAAAACCCTGTACAGACAACGAAAATATTACAGCTGTCTTGGTTACAACCCCTGCAGATAAAGCCTACAGACGGAGACAGGACGCAGAAAGTTTTGTTGTTGTACCCTTTGCCGGAGAAGACAGAGACAAATTGACACGAAACAAAATGAAAACGAGCCGTGTTTGTATAGCGTCTGATCTACAGAGCACAAGACTCATTCGTACTCTATGTCACATACCTGTCATATTTGTGCATTACGTAAGATTTCATATTGCCTGCCCCAGCTCTCGACACTCACTCACTAGTGTTCATGAAAATGTTAGGAAAGAAAAAGGAGAAGAGGCAATTGGCTAACTGTCAAAAGGCGAAAAGACTGCTGCCGTCAGTTTCATAATGTGTTTCAAGACATTGAAAAATTTTGCGCTTGAGTTATGACCTTCCCTTTGGCTTGACCTTCACTCATACTTTCATTTTTTTGGTGTTTTGTTTTGTTTTTAATACCATGAAACAAACAGAAAGGCGGTCTGGCGCTGGTAACAGAATTTATTTTGTATAGATGATAGAGGTCACTTTCATCAGGTTAAGGCCGTAGGTGGATGGAGGGAGATGCAGTGAGTGAGTGAGTGAGTGAGTGAGTGAGTGAGTGAGTGAGTGAGTGAGTGAGTTGAGTGAGTGAGTGAGTGAGTGAGTGAGTGAGTGAGTGAGTGAGCCAGTCAGTCAGTCAGAGAGATAGTAAAAGTGAGATAAAGAGAGATGTTAGGACAGTTTATAAAGTAAAGAATGTCATACCAGTGGAACTCCACCAAGCCACCCACAGAAAGAAAAAAATGAGAAAGAGAGGGAGAGGGAGCGAGAGAGAGAGAGAGAGAGAGAGAGAGAGAGAGAGAGAGAGAGAGAGGGGCAGACAGAGAGTATTCCCTCACTGGGCATACATCCGGATAATAATATTATAGGTACATGAGCTTAAACAGTGGTAAGATCAGGAAATGTCTTTCCGAGCTTTTCTTTCTGTGACAGTTATCTCCCTAGTTACAAACTTTTGCACACCTCAACGTTGGTGGTCACAATAGACAGGTAGAGACAGCCCCAGGCTGAGAACAAGACGGTTATTTAGTCTATATGTTTCGGAAAGAGATTCTGTTTTTCTTACTTTTGTTTCGATGCATCGGAATGCTGTCCATGGCCCGAGGTAAAAAGCAATGACTGTGATAAAGAGAAGGAAATCGAGGTGTCCTGGTCCGCATTGCTCAGAATCAATGTCTGCCAAAAATAAAGACTCGATACCTTAAAGGAACCATAATTATGTTGCAATCAGTGATTACCAGGTAGCCGTTCTTCTTCTGACATAATATAGTGCAGTATCGTTCCTTCATGACAACATCCCCAGTATTCATCCACAGTAGTTACAATACTAGTTTCTTCCTATTCTGAGCCAGAATACCGAGGGCCGAGGCAGTAACAACCATTACCACCATCCCCCTTCCCGCCCCCCTCCCACCCCCCTTAAGTCTCAATACTCTGGAGCCCCATGGCTCAGGAAAGGTGCCTTGATACAGACAGGGAAGTGGGTATGTGTTTGTGTGCATGTGCTTGAGGGTGAAGGCCCAGGAAGGGCAGTTTTATCAGGTTGACTCCTTAAGCCCCAACTATTGCTATTTTTTAGGTCCCTTGGTGTTTTTTTTATAAACGCCATGGTTCCTTGGCTTCTTTTTGGCTGTTTTCTGTGTGTTGTGTGTTTATCTATTTTCCATAAATTTCCCTGTTAATTCTAAACTGAAAGCAATATGAATTTTTCATTGAATGTCTGGGCCAAGAGAACCTTGATTGAACACTTCGAGACTGAGATGAGATTTTGTTTCATCTTTATGTGATTTCTTACTTTTAAAAAGTTGGCTACACTTGAAGGTTTTGGTAGCGCTTATTTTGGAGGTTTCATAAGTTTGGTTTGACTTCTTCATAAAATCTAATCTGGCAATACTGATCCCTGGGGGGAAGGGGGGAGGGGAAGGGCGTAAATGCGTAAACCTTCATCTTTGTCTGGTATTCTTGCGAGAGGCCATGGACCAGGGTCTGTTACGACTCGATGGACAGATGTTACCTACGTCTAGTCAAAATACGGTCCTCCACTTCATAAGCTTTGGCTTTGGTCTTCCTTTGCTCTAATGGCCACTGATTAAACCTGCCCTTTATGGAAAGTTTTGTTTGTAAATAGCCATACGCTGTTTCTCCAGCCCAGACGAGCCGCAGGCGGGGGCCAAGAAGATAGACATCGCTGTTTTTCTAACCTCGGTCTCATTCTCTCCCCCCTGACGGCAAAATCGTCGGGAAAACAAAAAGCGAAACTGCTCTATTGGAAAGAATATTTAAGACCCAGATCGTACATTAGTGAAAGTCCATTTCCAATCTCAGATAAAAACTACTGTCAAGATGGCGTGGCTTCCCCTTAAGTTTCGTTAATATTACCGGGGCAGGTACGGGCCAAAGCGTGAAGAATATGACGAGTCGTATTCTGAAGGCGGTAATTCCACGCCGAGGTTATCGCCAAACTATGGACGATATCTTGCCACTAATGCGTCATTTGTCTCACTTCATTAGCGGAGTTGCGCGTAGCGAGTTGCGCCGTCCTAGTGTCACGCGTCATTTTTATCTTCCGCCATTCGCGAACGGCGCACTCGATTGGCTATGCGTAGGTAGGACGCTCCGTGCATGACACTCGCATGTTAAATGACTTGTGTACGGTACGGTGGTTTATTCCGGTTTAGTGTGAATATTTTGCTACTACGTGCACCTTGCTCAGATCTCCTTTAATTCACATTTCGAAACTCATATTGCGAGAACTATTATTATTATCATTGTTATTGTTATTAAAGTTATTATACTACCATTATTATCATTTTATTAGTATTATATTATTATTATTATTATTGCTATTAGTATTATCATATTTATTACTATGATTCCTGCCATTACAAAGTCCAACATTTGACTAGGTAAGAAACTAGAATACAGATCTAATATGTTTGACGACTTATTTATGGCAGTTAATGCGTGTGAGGCTTTGAAATTTGTAAAGACAGGCTTTTTTTGTTGTTGTTGTTGTTGTTGTTGCTTGCTCGAGTTTCACAGTATATCTAGACAAGAGCGAATGTAAACTTTTGAGTGCTTTGTTTTGCTACTCAAATCTTTCATAGAATAAGGAGTTATAAACAGGGCTGAAAATAGTTAATTAAAGTGGTTTTTCCATTTTATTTTCCTTCACAGATCGTGTGGATTGAGAATTATTGTCTTCGTAAGTACAACGCTTAATTATAATCTTGGTGGTCGCCTTCTTTTTCTCTTCCTCCTCTTGATCACTTCGTCCTGTTTCTTTTTCTTATTACCAATGGTGTCTTAATGTCATAGTGTTTCCTATCGTATTGTTGTTATTCTGTTTAGTAGATGAACCAGTTTATTTTTGTCTCTTAATCTCATTATGTCTCTGTGTATATATTTGTGTTTGCATTCTCCTCCCTTATTTCTCTTTGTTCGGATAACTTTTACACAATAATGTTGTACTCTGGTTGTGATTCGTACTTTCTGTATGTCATTCTGCCGGTTCTTTCTGCTCTTTCAGTTTGGCTTTTTGACTTCCCGGTTGTCTTTCCATTAGTCAGTCTTATGTTATTATTATTATTATTATTATCATTATTATTATTATTATCGTTATTATTACTATCATTATTGTTTTTCTTGTTGACATTCCCGCTATGAATTACAAAGCAGTAATATTTTAACTTACATATTCTAGTTCTTATGGCACAGTGAATGACAAAGAGTTCTTTCTAATCCTTCATCCCTTCTCACCCTTTCTCTCTCTCTCCCTTTCTCTCTCTCTCCCTTTCTTTCTCTCTCTCTATCTCCTTCTCTCTCTCTCTGTCTGTCTCTCTCTCTCTCTTTCTCCCTCGTTCTGTGTATCTCTCTTTTCCGTCAGATTCCCTTCGCGTGTCCTTCCTATAACTGTCAACACTCCCTTAATACCATAACATGACTGACAAATTATAGTCTGCCTTCTGCAATAATGTCGTATGTGACATTTAAGAAGTGTTTGTGGCTTAAAATAGTCTGCTTTTTTTTGTGGTTTTTTTTGTAAGCTTATCATGAGTACCATCCAGTAAGGTCAGTTCAGCATTTTTTGCAGTAGACATTATAAGAATAAGCCTATCATACGCTCTTAGAAGTTTTATAGGGCAAATAAGTATTTTAGTCGACAGTCCAGATGCATCGTTTTTGCTGCAGGACTCGAAATGACGTTAGGATCCATCCCATGCCTATAAGGTTTTCGGAGTATAATCGGCGTACCCTTAGAGTGTACACGTAAATCCCTCGGAGGTTAATTAACGAGTTTTATTTCTTAAAGATTTCTTGGATTTCTCATGCTGCTCCCTTTGTTAATTCTGGTGTTTATTATATATTTTAGGTTGATTTTTTTTTCTTGTAACACACCGTGTTGGTTTTGGTTTTTTTTTCCACCGATTTCATTCAAAATTTTTGTTGAGCCACATACTGTAGATAATCCTTTTCTGGTCAGCAGCGGTGTACCCCTGTCTTCGAATTTATACAAAATGGATTTCCCCACATCTGAATAACCTGTTCCATGTTTTTAAAACTGGCGTCTCTGCATATGACGTCACCATCTATTGTGTTGTCTGCAGCCAAGTTGGCGTTATGGGCAAATTCCTCAAATCTGGCGTTATGTTTTTTAAAAGGAGGCTGGCGTCAAGAATAATCGCTTGGAGTTTGGGGTTTTTGTTCCCCGGTTTTAGCCTTATATTTATGTTTTTGTGATGTGTTTAAACACAATTTTTATCACCAGAGGAGAACCGTAAATATAGGCAGATGTGGAGTGATACTTTGCTACATACAAAACCCCGTAAATCTGTGGATGCTTTTGGCTAGTTAAATAATAATCCAGCGGTATTTCCGACCCTGGCAGCTTTTTGTTGTTTTGGTTTGTTTTTTTTTTCGGCGGTGTAGCTCTACATTCGTCACCACTTTATTGTAACCCACGGAAGTGTGTAATAAACTTGTGATTGTGCGGAGGAAACTAATTAATCACGGCTGTGTTTTCGACTTGTATATATTGAATTTTCTTTTATTTTTTTGCTAAAGGGCGCACTGTTTACTTAAACGAACCATACAGTAAAGGTGATTAATAAGTCTGCCTTTTGTGATTTTGTTGTTGCCCTCTTAAATCTCACTCTTTAACGACATGATTTGAGTATAGGATCATTGTACTAATATCTTAGTACCGCCTTCTATATTTTACTGCAACATTCTCTTGGAGCAGAATGTTATATTTTATACTATACTGAAGTCACAGAATAATCGCACCTCTTTTATTAATCGCAGCGTGTTACGCTTAGCAGAATCGACTGTAGTATCAGTATGGCAGATAGCGGAGACTAGAGATCAAGGATGTTAACTTTTGCTTTGGACCCGAAGTCGTGAAACTTTGAGAATCTGTGCTCATAAATATCTATCGTACCTGGACAATCTCTGTGTTCCTACACATAGTCATAAATTATCCTGTCATCGCGTCAAACTCAGCCCTACCTCACCTGCGGACATCTGTTTGTCTTACTGGCCTTTCATACCATACTAGTTGCCCCTTTGCGTCCCCCGGAGGCTTTTGCCTGAACTATAAAGAACAGAATGTGCTAATGTGATGTCAATTTCTGTAAAGGAAGAAATAATGTGTGAAAGATTGAATCGTGATTCAGATGAATGGCTGGGCTGGCAGGTGGATTTATGTTCGTAAAAAGGATGGGGATTTTGGAGAGTGGAGGGGGATGTGAGGGTAGATCGAACAGATTAAGAGTTGTATCTTTTACGATGTTGATGGATAGGTGTGTAAATGGATGGTAGCTTATGACGGCCAGAGGTTTGGTCACTGTGTCCAAAATCTCAAGTTGGTGCGTTTTGGAAAATCAGAGGAGTGAATATGCACTAAGACATGGAGACATGCTAACTTAATCCATCTGGGTTGGAGCTTGGAAAAAGTTGTATTCAGGGACTCTTTATGTTTATAAAGAAAAAAAAATCCAGTGTTCCTCTGCCTGCAAACATTTTTCGATTGAACGAGTTGCACTTTACTCGTACTACTAAAACGTGCAGGGTATTTGGAACTTATATATTCTGTGCTTGAGAACAGTAGCCACAGACAGTAGATATATGCACTATTTGTACACTTCCACCGCAGGTCACCTTTTTTCCCCTTGCCCATTCTGCTCTATTACATATACATCGAAACATGCAGGCGCTTTAATTGAATAAAAAGCGTAAATTAAAACCTTTTTTTGTATTAGAAATTTGCCAACGAGCTTCATTTTCACAGACAGTGATTGACGTAAATTAATCTGACATGTCTGTGACACGTGATCCCATGTCTGGATGAGTTACGTAACAAAAAAATGTTGGCACTTTGGTTCAAGATGCATGGAGCATAGTATTGTTTTGGGTAGTGGTGAGCCGATGCCTGAATTATTAAGTATCGTGATTCTTAGCTTTCGGGTTCTAAGTATCGTAAGTATCTATTCTATTTCGATTCTGATATTTAGTGCCAGGAAGACATTTTGATAATTTTGATACGTTTCGATTCTTCCAATACCGATTCTAAGATTTTGAGTAGATCTGTCGTATCGAAATTATCGATACTCTGTCCACTAACAGATTTAGCAGTACGTGCGACATTACCATGAACACTGCATGTAGTAATCACGACAGGATGTATTAGAAATGCTGCCGCTGCTACCATTCCCAACACTCACTCCATTGCACGTCATCACGAAAACTAGCACCATTACCTCCACAACTTCTACTGTCAACAGCAACACCACCACCATCATCATCATCACCACGACCACCTTTGCTATCATAGGCTTATCCCTCGCCAGAACCACCAGCACCACCGCTACCATCCCCTTGGTCTAAGCCCTACCACCAAACTAACACTCGTCCAGCCGCTCCTTTCACCTCTACCAGAACCATAAACACTTCATCCCTTAAAGTCTCAGTGCTGCTACCACCATCACCACTCAAGATTCCACCCAGTACAGTGACATTAGACGCTCACTACTCACGCCTATTTTCTAATAGTGTACTTTCATATTGAAATAGTGAAATCACTTCGCTCAAACGAGTCTGGTCTGCAGCTTGGAAAAAGTTGCGATCAAAGCATGTGCGATTTTTCATTGACTCTTTGACGTAAAATATTCCAGTTTTCCTTTCTCTGCAGATATTTTTTAGTTGAACGATTTGCACTGTACCGGAATAGACTGAAGAACTTTGTTGTTTACTTTGTTAGGTGGTTTTCTGTGCAACTGTTTACAAGCTGTAAGGGGCGCCTAACAAATGGTACATAATTACTTACCATAGGCGGATCCTGACATTATTACTACAGTGAATAAATAAAAGTCCTTCAGACTGCACTAAAAACGGTAGAATATGTACATTGCAGTTTTAATTATTTCAAGCATCCTTAGGATCCTGCACTTTCTGGGATTTATTTTCTTTTATTACCTATCATTTCCTTGAACGTCAGGTTATGATACTGGTGTGCAGTTCGCGGGACATTTATTAAACTACTATCATTCTACAGTGAAGGGGAGGGGAGGGGGGGGGCAGAATCTGAAAATTATATCCAGTATAAGGCATCCCACTCCATGTATGTTTACTTTAAATTTTTATCTTTCTCGATAGCAGAATAACTACTTTGAATAGTGATAGTGGGTAGGGAAGAAAAAGGGAAGAGACAGGGAGGGAAGAATGGCTATCACCCCTGCGTTTCTACTTTCAGCGCCACAGCAACCCCTTAGAACAAGAAACATTGTGCAGAATTTCAAGTGCATTTGTGCGACCGTGCCAGTAAACATCTATGTTTCTGTCCGAGTAAATTGTTTAAGAGAAAGCTAACGTCACTGGTTAAACCAGTTGTTTTCGCTGATTAATTAATTTGTTCACTTCAGCTGAGTGAGCGCGCTCTGTTCTTTGTCGAGATGAAATCAAATCGCTGCATTATGGCATCAACAATTCCTTTTAAGCCTTCTCTTGTGCTTAATTGTCTGACCTTTTACAAACTTATTCCGTTTCAACCTCTTCATCTGTGATGTCTTTGCTTTACCAGAGTAAAGACGCCTGTCTTGCAACGACCCAATCTTACATAATTATATAATGCAAACAAGGACGGCTTAGATGTCTATTTTTTTTCTTTCAGGTACTTCTGTGTCACCGAGTTACTGGAACTGTCTGAGAGAAACCGGTTATTGTATAATTGCCTTCCATTATGCTATTACGATATATTCTGTTTATTTAGTGGAATATAGATATTGCGAATACGATCGTGATTTCTTTATGGCAGGCAATTAATGTCTTTCACCAATTAGCTCAGCAGACTGATGTCTTTTAGGTTGTCTGGGTTAACAAAGCACAGAAATATTGAGTTTTGTGGCAACAAGAACGTGTGTATCTTGAGGATGATAAATCTTTAATCGTTTTCTCGAGGGTGAGAATAACGCCTGATCCTAAACATGATTTATGAGTTCTTCCCATTTCTGATCAGCCATCGCGCTAAGCAGATAAATTGCTTTTAAACGAATTAAGGCAGATGTTTTAACAGCTCTGCGTTGATATGCACTGAACAGTACAACATTAGAATCTGTGAGGAAGTGCCGTTTTAAGTAACCCTGTAACTGTTAATACTTGCCTTTACACTTCAAAGATCTGCCGATAACAATGGCCTCTGTGAGATCCGTAAGATTTGCAAGTAACATTTCAAACAAAAACGACAAGGACCAGATAGCAGTCTGCAAAATAAATAAACTGCTGTAGATTAATGAGCACAGTCAAAACATGCTTATACACAAATCTGATAGTGCTTTACGCATTATTTGATGTCATCAGACACACACGCGGAATGAGCATACTCAAATCGAATGCTTTATGATACTGATAGCATACTTAGTGCATGCTCATTATATATCGTCACAAGATATGGGCCTAGGGGTGTATGGAATTTCAAGAAATGTATTCTCATAGTTCATGGATAACCTTGTTATAAACAAGAATAGACTAGTAAATACACTTCCTCTTCCCTCTGAACATCCACTTCAGACAAAGTATTTACTTGCCAATATGACGGTAACTGCAAGACTCATTCATTGTTGCAGTACCTTGTAGTTCCTTCCGTCTCGACCAATCATAACTGACGCAAACCGATGCTGCTTGTGGGTTCTATACATCACAGAGGACACGAGATTACTCTAATAAATA
The DNA here is from genome assembly GCA_033807755.1 of Ellobium chinense. Classification (NCBI taxonomy): domain Eukaryota; kingdom Metazoa; phylum Mollusca; class Gastropoda; order Ellobiida; family Ellobiidae; genus Ellobium; species Ellobium chinense. Next base: position 1,083,086 of record JAWQUT010000265.1, read on the forward strand.
ATTGGACGCCATGGACCCTCTCAGCGCTCACCCTGGATAAACATAAAAGACATCTTCACCTTTAGTTGCACAACAAAGCACTCTGTCGTAATTGGTTGCGAGTCCCATCACTAGCCCGGCCGCCATGTTCCCATCATCCTCTTGTCTCCTATATCAAGGATCCTTTGTAGAAACCAGCCCTAAATTAGCCCGCATAACGATGGAGCCCAAGAACTCAACGAAGTGGAGTCCTTCAGGCTTAAAAGAGTTGATTCTAGACAAACTAAGGAATTCACAATACCCTCATAAGATCGGTCTAGGGAGTTTCTGCTGCAAGTTTCCGTGATTTGATTGTTATAGGAGAGGCTTTATTGGATATTCTTGGAAAGTGGACAAATACTATTGGATGCGAAAGATATTTTTAAGTGGACTTGATGCAATTATTGTTGACTGGCCACTTTTAAGAATCTAACTGTCTTCAACAAAACTCACACGACAGTCCTTATTTGGTAAGTTGATTATTTCCTTTAAAAATTATTATCAAAACTGTATTGGAGAACACGTCAAAGCTGTGTCTTTATGTATCTCAGCATCATTGCTTTGTTATTGTTTTTCATTAGACTTCATAGGCGAAATTTTCGAACTAGTTACTATTTGAACTAAGTATACCATTAATAAATATACGATGGCAAATATTAAGGTTGCCGTCGATGTCGTCGTCGTCGTTGTTGTTGTTGTTGTTGTTGTTGTTGTTGTTGTTGTTGTTGTTCTTCTTCTTCTTCTTCTTCTTCTTCTTCTTCTTCTTCTTCTTCTTCTTCTTCTTCTTTTTCTTTTTCTTCTTGTTGCAGATGCGACCTTGTGCGCACCCTATTTGGTGCGTGTATGGCTGAAAAACACGTAGTGATTTCAATCACGACGAGCCAACATACACTTTTTGTACATAATCTAGAAATGGAAGAGGACACTTTTTTTTTAAAAAAATGGAAATGTTTTCCCTGGTGTAATGAGAACGGAACGAATTATCTGTGTATCTGTGTACACCATCAGGGACGGAAATCCCGGGCCACGTCTATCATACGTCACTTCCGGTTCGCAATGCCCGGATGTCATTGGCTGAGACACGTCCACTCTTGAGAAGATGGTTCTCCAGGCATGTAATTAGATGGCAGTTTGCTTACGATGATGGCGACCAGAAATCTTGTCAATCGATTCCGTGTGCCCGGGCTTTTCTTCTTCTCTGTCAGCCTCTCCATCTCTCTTTTGGTAGTGACACGAAATCGGAAAGATTCGTTTTTGATAGTCATGAGAATGTGTGTGTGTGTGTGTGTGTGTGTGTGTGTGTGTGTGTGTGTGTGTGTGTGTGTGTGTGTGTGTGTGTGTAATCTGGGAGAGGGGAGTTGGACAGAGACAGTTCTAAGAGACAGTGATGCTAGTTCTCGCAAGATGCTATGGTGGGCTCCAGGGTCTTGGTTATCTGGAATTAGGTGCAAGACCAGTGAGACAGTCAGAGACAGGAACTATATATGCACACTGTGCACGTATAATGTGACTACAGGCTGTTCAATGCTAGAGTGAGTGATAGACAGGAATTTTTTTTTCCGACGCAAATTTTTCCTGCAGTGAGATATTATTTCTTGAGGTTTAGGATGTCCTTTATCAAAGAATAATATGTTTTACAGCTTCTAGCAGGATTCGAGTCTTTTTTTTTTTCACTTAGTTATACATGTAGCGTTCTGTCGTGGATATATTGATATAGTTAAATATTTGTTTATTAAGTCGATCACTCACTCACTCACTCACTCACTCACTCACTCACTCACTCACTCACTCAACAAACTGGCTGGTTGGTTGGCTGGTTGGCTAGTTGGCTGGTTGGCTGGTTGATTGGCTGGCCAGTGATTAACTAACTGACTGTCTGGCGCGACTGACTCTCTTGTTACAGACTGTGGTTATGATTTATTAATACTAATGGGCATTCCTTTTAACAAAGCCGTGTGTTTGCTTAGAAAGTGGAGCCATTGTGAAGATGCCATGAAGACATCTGTTACTCACGGCTAATGAGACGAACGATTTATGGTGGCACCGTATGAAGATGCACAGCATTCTGGGTAACCTGATCCGGTCCTTGCTCCTGGTGAATCATCAACATCCGCTTTCATTTTCTTGCGCTGTGGAGAAAGACTGTATGTCCTGATTGCTTTGTTTGGCTATTTTATAGTTATTTGATGAAGTACTGTTTTTTGTTGAAGTACTACTGTATAGTTTATCGTATAAGAACCTTTATTTGCCAATGTTTATTTGACCGTCGCTATCAAAATTATTACGTATGCCTTCCAGCACTATCTAGGTAAGATCGATGAACTCGCAAACTTCCAACTTTGTTCTCAATCAGCTGCAATGAATTTTAAAGCGTAGAGATATCTGATTTCCTCTGTACAGTCATCTGTAGAGATTAAGAGTGAACTGAACTGCTGGATAATGCGTGCCTTTTATGAGAGGAAACTCTAAAAGGAAGGAATATGCCTATCTTAGTCAAACGTTAAACTTATCAATTCAAAGATAAGAGCTCTATATCAGATTTGAACCTGTTGTGTATGTTGTGTGTAATGGCTGTTACAACTTCGAAGTTAGATCATGAGTGTTTTAAATTACAGGTTCAGGTACTTTATCAGTTGACAGTTCCCACATTCAAATTTTAAAGCTACGTTATGATTTTACACAGATGGTCTTTGACCACTTGATCACATTTTTTCACAGCTTTTTCGATACAGTGTAGCTTGGAATGCAAAGAAAACAAAACTTCTTTTCCATCTGTGCTTTTGGTGCTTTCCTCATTCAAGTCAAGTAACTCTGAATGTGGTGGGTGGGGGGAAAGGGGGGATG
>JAWQUT010000265.1:1085982-1108244 GCA_033807755.1 Ellobium chinense
CGTTTGATCGAATAACTGAGCGATGACACCTTACAACAATGATTGCTGCTTCAGTTACTGGAACCAAAAGTAAAGATAGATCCTAGTAAAGAATATAATTTTTATTGTGAATTTTCCTCCATTCCCGAGAAGTTGCCTCCCTTTATCAGAGTGTCCGAGTGGCGTCCCCTGTCCAAGCTAAGGGACACTCAGAGCTGTACCATTAGTGTCGCCGTGGCTTTATTAGAGTAATCCCATAATGTGCGTGCATGGGCGCAGTGCTCACGACACGCCGCTGACGCCATGTAGTCAATGAAAGTGGCGGGAACACTTAAGAGGATTTAATGTGTCACTTGATATGACAGTGCTGGATCCTAGCACGGTTTGCTATGATTTGCCTTTGCTCATAATAACTGTAAACATGTCGCATTAGAGTCTGTTTGTGTTCAGCTATAAAACTCATTTTTTTTTTTACTTAGAATTGGCTAGTGAGAAAGGTTTTGTGGATATATTATTCAAGTCAAAAGTAGCAATTTTTATATCATCTACACTCCCACCACCCCTCCCCCCCCCTAAAAATACCTATCACTCCTGATACAAGAATATTTTCACGGGATCCTTGAATTTATAGTGTTCGCCTCCCCCTCCCCCTCCCTTTTTTTTCTACACACGCACACTCCTTTACAGTGACATAAACTTTTGGACTTGGTATTAAGCTATTTTTTCTCTGGCATTGATTTTTAAAGAGCTGTATATTTTAGAAGTTTCTTAGGTCCTCTTTTTTCTTTCATGAATGGAAGTGGGAACGGAGCAGAGATGTTTGTTATGGGTCTGGTTCAAATCAGCACTAGATATTATCATTTTGTATGCAGTAAATAAACCTAAATAAATACTGGGAGAAGCATAACTTCTGTTAGGAAAGTATTAAATGTCGAAGAATCTGATTAACAGATATGATCTGAAACTTTGCATTTGACTTGCCAATCCACCGCCCCGCCCACTTCCGGGTTTACAAGGAGCACAACACCCGATAGACAATAAAACCAAAAGAGAGAGCTTCGGTCTATTGAGGAGCTTGACTGACTGCCTCCATTTCATCACTCGCTTTCACTGGCTCATACAAGGCTCATACATTTGGCTTTATTCACGAATATAGCATGCAATATGATGCAATGTAACCCGCAATTCTGCTATTCAGAGTCAATGCTGAATTTGCTGAACAATATTGCAGACTCAGCTCATGTGATCATAACACACACACACACACACACACACACACACACACACACACACACACACACACACAGAACCAACAATGGGGTGGCTTTTGTATTATTTAATGCAAGAGCTTTCGACATAGAATCAGTTCTGTAACAGCTGATTTTTTATTCTAGTGTGGAGGATGGGAGGCTAAAAAATTTCACTTTCACACTTTATTATCCTAATTCCCGAGACTGATGTAGAAACGGAATAAATATGATTTTGCTGTGACTGGGTCAGAAGTGTATCGGTAAGCATGAGTGCCTCTCCCCCATGTTTCCCCCCTCCCCCCAACAAAAACATACAACTTCACGTGTAAATTGTACGGCCGATTGCTCGCAACACTCACGAGTCGCGTTGTCCGATCGCGAATGCACCGCAGCGCAAAGCAAATCAATTGTTTTTGAAACGCCCGGTATGTTTTCCTCGCCTAGGATACAAGAGGTGCGCAAAGTGCGAGCTTTTATCTTCCGTGTTTCGCCCAAATTGATCTGCTCAGGGGGTCTTTTCTACAAGGCATAACACCTCTTTTCTCCTGAAATAATTGGAACTCTTTCAGCCCGTGAGCTCTGATGAGAGAAAAGAACCATTGATCCTCCCTATAGTTAAGTCTCCGTTTATTAAGATCGCGGGGGTTTTTACCTGTATTGGGCTGAACTAAAGCCCGAGTCCCCCGCATATGCTCGGGCTACTACGCCAGCTCAAACATGAGGATAAAGCAGATATTGATTGTGTTTTGATGGAGTTGAGAGAAGACCCCACCACTATATTTACAAGCACGCGTAAAGCTGTTCAGTTTACCATAATGGACCCACAAAGTAAACAAAGGCCACGCTCATCGGCTGGTTTGTTATCTTTGAGTGCTCAGTGTAGACTCACTCTGAAAGGAAGGGAATAGGGGAAATGCAGTGAAAGGAGACTGGTCTCTTGAATATGGCCATTGGTTAGAGAAGATGTGGGAAGGATGGGGAATGGGGTTGAAACAAACAAAGAATCATCCTCATGCATATTTGGTTCCATTACGCGTGTTTCAAAATGAAAAAAATGAAAGGATCGGGTTGATTTAATATAATACACAAAGAAACTGCAGAAAACTAAAAGTTCGAATAAAGCATACTGGGAAGTGTCTTAATATTTATTATTCGTTTTCTTTGACAAAACACAGCACTAACTGAACCTGCACAGGGTTACACTTTTTGTATTCTGGGCATAGCCAGTTCCATTGTGTCTCTGCATTAATATTACTCTTTTGCAAGGCTGTGCGCTTGCTTGCTTGCTTTTTGTTTTGAAATATAAATGATGTATCAAGGTGGTTGTTTAACATGAAATGGGAGGGCTAGAGCGTAGACAAAGTTACAACAAATCGACAGAAAAGTCTTGCGTGATCTGGATTTCCTCTTTCTTTTTTCAAATGATCCTGTAAAATTTTAACGTCTTTCCTTTTGGTTTACATGCATAGTAAGAGAAATCTCGGAATATAAAGCATCACCAGACTCAGTATATTTTCGAGCACCATAGGCCATCTGCAATGGTCAGTGTTATTAACATTCCATGACAAACTATGACAGTCAACTGGCCATAATCACTACTCCTTTGGAGCAAGGTTGTGATAAGTAACATTCAGTTATTCAAAAGCTTTTATTATAATTATAGAGAATACAGCTTCCTACAAAATTAGGAATGCTGTGATATAATGAAAATTGCGAGTGGAAGGGTTGTTGTTAAGCGGTGTCGACTGTTTTTATGCTGCTACTGGGAACCTGACGCTAGAGCGATATTCTTTCGCTTGGTGTCATCACGCGCTGTTGGGGATGACTGCACTACAAAAAAAGTTCGTTTTCTCTCTTGCATAATTTACGGAATGAAAGATATGACACGTTAAGACAATCTGGGTGTTAATCTTGTTTATATCATTGATTGGCCTTTTTCCTTTCTGGCGTTGCAACAGTAAACGCCACTTGTGCCGCCATAGCCCGTCATCCCTTGTATATATTAAGAACCCATCACACATATGAGCCAAAATAATTTACATTCGTAGACCCAGAGGGAACATGAATTATTTCCCCTCAAGTCGGGGAAATTAACAGGAAAGGGTTCATGAAAATTAACGTCGGTTTCAGTCGAAGAATTCATTAAGTTGAGAATCCCAGACGCCCGGCATCTAATGGAAGTCTCAGTGGGGACACCTTAACAATTTTCCTTACAGACACCGGTTAATAACGGCGAAGGCGCAGACATACAAAAGTCATCAATGGAGGATTACCCTTATCTTGATGGCACTGTACTGCGGAATCTGCCTTTGGAGACCCACCCGTGTATTACGGCAACCTGTTTGTAATGGGTAGTCTTCAGGCTACGCAGCGGCAGTTTTGACATAATAATCCTGTCCTGCCCTTTGGACCCACCCGTGTATTACGTCAGCTGGCTACAACGAGTATTATGTCAACCTGGCTATAACGAGTATTATGTCAACCTGGCTGTAACGGGTAGTCTACAAGACTGGATACAACCATGTTGCCCTTTCTTTCCCTCCTCACCCCTTTCTGCACCACCCCCTACAGTCTTCCCTACAGAGATGAGTGGTAGATTGAAGAATGATATTAGTCGATGTTTCTACCTCCCTTCGATCCACCTCTTTTCCATTCATATGGCCTCATTCGACAGGTAGAACTAGTCTACATGTCGATGACAGGCAATTTTCTAAATCTATTCCTTCGACGGCTCCGCCTCTGCTCTTTCTTTTCTCTCTTCTTCTCTTAGAGCGTGGGCGTTTTGTACTTGCGTTGGCAAGACAGTTTATTTTATACTCTCTCTTTGTCTCTGTATGATGCCTGTGAGCAAAGTTGATCTAAGTTCGTGAAATAAAAAGATCACATACTTTCACACACAGCGTTGTCTTGATAAAACAATTTCACTTATATTTATCCGACAACGGGACTTAAAGAATTTTTGTGAAGCATCCCTAGTATGTCCATTTTGTCTCTGGTTTCTCTCTAACCTTCGCTTGTCCTTGCATCTTATTTCTTTCCTACTTTTGGCCACCTACACAACACAGTTACTGACTGGAGATTCCTTCCTATTTTGATGATATTGCTTTTCTATTGAAAACCGAATAGATTAAATATCAGGTTTTTTTTCGTGTTTCTAGCTCATTATCAGGCAATAGTGATTACTTGTGCTTTGCATTCAAGAGTTTACTCGAAAAACACATCTGTCTTTCTGGATGCCACACAGTAACTACTCGTCTTATTCAGTTGCCGTCGTGAGTTTCCGGGGGATATCCTGCGTTCAGCCATTTTAGTGAGAACTTTGACCTTTTTAAGTGAGGAAGAGACATAGTTAAATTGTGAGTTTTGTTAATAGCTGCGCTGGCCGAGTGAAGACTGTATCATTTCCGGAAAGATTTAGCCAATGTAATACAGTGTTAGAATGTGAGCGCGGCTAGTGGTTTTCCAGGTAAAAGCTGGACTAGCCCGTTTAACTGATTTTTTTCTATTAACGACGGACCGGATGTGCTCACCTCTTTCAGATTACACTCTGAGACCCCTCTTTTTTCAGTCTTATTTTTTCCTTTCTTTTTTTTTTCCATCATATCCCTGTGTTTAGTATGTGTATCAATAATCTTTTTCTTCGCCTTGTATCTTCTCCTTTTTTCTTCTTCTTCTTCTTCTTCTTTTTTTCCCTCTGTCATGTCATTCTCTTCTTCTTCACTTTCTTTTCCCTTTATCTTCTCCTCTTCTCTTTTCCGTTCCGTTCCCTCATGTTCTTTTTCATCTTTACTTATTTCTCCCGATGTGATGCTTCTACAGTATTTTGCTGCTATTTTTCATCTTTTCACCCTTACGTTTCCTTCTCCTCTTCCTCCTTGTCTTCCTCTTCCATCTTTCCCTATCTTCCTTCTTAGAAGCTTTCTTCAGTTCCTTATTTTCTGTCTTCCATATCACCCACTTTTTTTCTTCCCTCTTCTCATCTTCTTCTCTTTCTTCGTTTTCTGCTTCTTCTTTTTTTTTGTTTGGCTTCTCCTCCTTTTTTTGCTGTCCCTTCTTCTCGTGTCTTCTTTTACTTCCTTAACTTCATATTTGTTTTCTCTTCCTCTCTTTCTTCTTCTCCCGTCGTTCGAAGTCACGCCCTGACCTTTCCCGACCCTCTTAATCTGTCTTTGTGATTGCCACCTATCTTATTTGACGTCTGAAAATAGTTGTGGGCCGATATCTGAAATTTGAAATTTTCAGTATCGCGTATTTATTAGTCGTTCTACCGTTTAGGTGAGGAAAGTCAACAAAGAGGAAATATCGAAGAAATCAGTTTGAAATTTAAGAAAAAAAAGAAAAAGACAAACAGTTGCCCCTTATATCAAAAGTATCCACATTTTTGTACTGAAATTTGATCTTTAGAGTTTCCATGTCGAATCGAACGTCCAAAGTAGTGATACTATCGATACTCTTATACGATACCACCCACCACCACCTGAAAACGTCACCTCTCTTGAGCCATGTTCTCGCCATTGTTCCGTCCATTACCAGAGTGAAATATCTTGTTCACGCTCTTCAAAAAATGAACACAACATGTTAGGGATGCCTGTCCTTCTCTTCCCTTCTACTTACCAAGCTCTTGAAGCGATGATGCCTCTAATTTCTCTAACAGTTTGTTTCAGAGCCGTAACGGATTTCAGCCCCGTCCCTGTTCCTCCTCACCCGGGGCCGCAACGGCATCATCCCCACCCCCCTCTTCTCCTCATCCCGCTCGTGCACTTTATTTCAGGGTCGTAATGCCTTCATCCTAGCCCCCTCCCTCTCCTTACCTCGACCTCGAAGAACGTTTGTCTTAGCTCCTTGCTCCATCTCTTGATATGTCAATGACGTGTGGTTGATTTCTGCCTAAATAAACAACTTTGAATATTTAATCTTTTTGGATTTTTTCGATTCGTCGATTTCCAAGATACTTTCTTTATAATCTTTACTCGACAGTAAACACTATCCCTTGTCTCCCGCCCTTTTGCATAGCATACTAGGCGAGTGGTTGGNGGGGGGGGGGGGCGCCGGAAGGAGGAGAAGTAGTTACGATCCTGCTCAAGACGACGAAGACGACATTTTTCTTTTGTTTTTGCCGAAACGCTTATGTGGCTTTCTGTTTCTTTTCCTTTGTCTTCTAATAGACACATTATTCAGTGCACGCCCGCTGTGCTGCGTGTGTCTCCATAATTGAAATTACATGTCGAGAGAATTCCAAGGACCTACGTCGTGCTGCTAAAGTCTAAGACAAAAAAAACAACTTGGACGTAATAATAGGCTTGCAGAGTAAAGAGCTCAGCATGCTGACAAGGTTTCTTTGGAGTGTCTTAATGCGTTTTTGTGAGGTTAAAGCGAAAGGTAGACAACAAACGGTTTTTCTCTCTTGACTTGTTACCGTCTTCTTGTAGTCTTCCGTTCTTAGGCTTTGAAAACGAAGCTTTATCCCACGATTTTGAAAAAAAAAATTTTTATATTTTTTTCTAAACAATAGAATTTGGTTTTATTTTCTCCTAGTTACTTGTCTGAAAACAAAGCTTGTAAAAAACTACAATATCTGTTTTATGGGCGGATTTTAGGTCCGCGGAGCCTGGGCACACAAGTAAGGTACTGGGCATGCATACAAATAAGGTGCTGGACACACAAGTAAGGCACTGGGCACACAAAGAAGATACTGGGCACGTAAGTAAAGTACTGGGCATACAAGTAAGGTATTGGGCTCACAAGTGAGGTACTGGACACAACAGTAAGGTACGGAGAGCGCAGACAGTTTGGAACTACCACATCGTGTTCATGTCTAAATCCGCCGCTGATCTGTCTTTTCGACTGATTCGCTGCAGATTTAATTAACAGATGACGGGCTTGCTGGATTGATTGACCTCTTTTTTTCTTAAATAATGAAATCAACATCTCCCAATATTATCACCCTCTTACATCCCCTACCCCCCACTCTCCCCACTCTCTCCTTCGGCCGCTCGCCTTTTCCGTACAGAATTTTGATTAACTCCCTTTCTGATGAGGAAAAACGGAAGTAGATACATATAGCTGTTGATTCAGTCCAGTCACAATTCTACAGGGAATCTCGTAAACACTGCATGCCATAAAGATGAGGATGCGATTCAGCGATATCGGCCCATCGCTGCGGGGTGGGATGGTTAAGAGAAATGAGCCTTATGAGTTATAGGTCTGATAGTGTAAACGACAATCGAAAATTTAAAGAGTAAAACTAATAAATACTGTTATATGTTGGAGCACCTAGATAATGTGGGCCAGCGTGATTAGGACGTCGGAATCAAAATCTAAAGGTCGTGAGTTCGATTCCCGACCACGATCATGTTGTAAGTGCCTTGGGACAGCATTCCATTCACATTAATTTTCCTCAGTTTGTAAAATGAGCACCTGGCTATAGGCAGTGGAAAATGTCGTCAGGTTGCGATCCGCGCCTATAAATGGCAGCGGCAGTATGCGCGCCACAGGGAATTGAGGAAGTCTTAGTGATCAGGCCTGCTGGGGTAATAATGATGTGAAGTTGTCGTGTGAGCGGGCATTCGCCTGGATACGTGACTTATAAACCATATTATTATTATTATTATGATTACTATTATTATTATTACTATTTTTATTATTGTTATTACAATTTCTGGAGAATTGTGGTAGCTTAAGATAGCCGCTCGTAGTATGCTCCAGTTAGGCAGAGCTCTACTCTTATTTATCAAACTCAGTTTTCCAAAGACTAAACCATTGTCAGGAATCCCATGACCGGCAGAGGCCACACTTTAGAGAAAGCAAAGAAAGAAAATGCCGGAACCCAGATCTTTCTTTCAATTTTGTTTTCCCCGGGGAATGAAGATACTGCACAATGCTGAAGGTCTGCCAGAGGAAGGCTCGCGGAATTCGTTGCGCCACATTATGCTGATCCACTCGTGATCTCATTAAACTTTGACTTTTAACTATTGTAATAATAATGCGATCTATTATAAGACTCGTATCCAGCTTAATATCCACTCACGTGATGTTACACCCCAGCAGACCAGGTCACTCTATGACCTACTCAACTTCCTGGGGAGCAAACAGTGCCACTGCCAATTACTGGAGCTGATCATTAGCATTCTGTGAAGATCTTTCTCTGCCTATAGCCAGATACCCATGTCACAGACAGATGGATATAAACTATACTGGAATGTTCAAGACAGAAAATAACCACGCAGCGCACGTCACGATTCAGCCAAGTGGTTGTCAGGGAGTGAAAGAAAAATTAAGTGTGTCATCCCTCAATAGCGTTAGGTTCAAGTGAAAGTATGCGGCGGTTAATATGTGTTGGAGGAACGGGAGGGAGAGATTTTATGGAGTTTCGAGTGATATTTTCCAAACTCAGTTAACCCTATTTTAAATAGTGTGCTGTATTATGATCTGTAACGTGTGTCGTTCTGTTGCCAATATATTGTACTCTGTTGTTCGCCCACGTACAACAGTTATGATCTAGGTTTCAGTTAAATAAACTTGTTTAACTTATTAGTTTTTTTATAGAAGAGAGGCGGAGAAAACTGTGTGTTGATGTGGCCTTGTTAATTATCGAATAGTTCTTCCTTTTTAAAACCACCCACATTACGCGTTCATATGAGTGATGTCAGGGCAATACACTATATATATGCAAACCCCTTAGGAAGCGCATCTGCAATTTTGCATTGTTGTTTTAAGCTGAGGAGTTTTCATAGGCAACAAAGAAACGCAACCCAAGTATGCTGATTTATCTTCGTTTCCCCCAAGACGTGCTACAATTTGTCACAGTGCAGCTGATTATAGCCATGTACTAATAACATTATGCGAACAAAACCGTATGTCACGTGGGTATTTAGTAAGACATAAATCGTTCTCCGCGAAGACGGTACTGTGACGTGGTCTGTGACATTGGTATTTCCCACTTGACTATGTGGGCGTGAATCTATAATGAACCCAACAAAGACCCGGCGGTGACTCATGATGAAATAAAAAAAACAACCATGATGTTACAGTGGAAAGAGAATGGCACCTTAAATTTATTGCGATCACAGCTAATGGCACGAATTTGTCACTGTTTACCTTCAGACCAGTCCCTTCTGATTTATGGTCATGTTGTGATTGCTGTATTTCCCCCTTGGCCCACTACACGGTTCCGGTGGGGAAGTACACAATTGGCTTGTCTCATGAGGTCACCGTAGATCAGTCTTAAGGAGAACTGATAATCCGGATTTATGTATTATAGCTACTTAAGCTACAGTTCAAGATTCACAGTCAGAAGGGTCCCCACAAAATTTTAGCTTTATTTTGTCTTCTAAACTTTTATTACTATTTCTAGCGTAATTAATTTGGTCGGTATGGCCGGCATAATGGTCAACGACGTGACTGTATGTCATATTTTTTTGCTTGTTGAGGGACATTACACTCTAGTAAAACGCATTTAAAAGAAAAAAAAATGGCCGGCAAAATGGTCAACGATGTATTTGTGCATCAGGCTTTTAATGTCTGTTGAGAACCATCCATTTCCAGTCTAATGTAACGCATGGTCACTGGTGGTGTAATTGGTGATGTAATTGTCACAAACAGTTTGTCGACAAAATGGTCACGACATGGTTCTGTGCTAAGCTTTACTGTCTGCTTGGAGACGTATTTACAGTGAGATGTAGCAACAGTGCATGCTGGTGTATAATGCAAAAATTCAAGACGCTGTAAACACACACACATTAGAAAACACGAAGTAGTTTTTACAGAAGTGTAATTCACAGAGTGGACGGATACCGGTAGGACTTCATCATCATCATCAATGCCTTTCACCCCCCGCAGGGTATAGGCCACGTACAAGCGAATTCCATCTTTCCCTGTCTTGGGCCATCTTTCCAAGCTCGTTCCATGTGAGATTCACCTCTCGCATGGCCCTTTCCGTGCATCGTTTGCATCGGTAGGACTTGAGAGGAAGGAGAAAAAAAAATAGGGAAAGGGGTTGGGGATGAGGAAATGCCTAAAAGATAAGACTGGTAGGAAGATAAAAAAAAATATCTAGTAAGGTTCAAACCTCTAACCTTCATATCTTCCCTTCTGCTTGGAATCGGGATTGCTGTATGCATACTGCGATGCTGTCACCTTCTGTGTTTTGTCAGACACACTTCCTGTCATTGTGATGTAATCATAATGCTAATAAGAATAAAAATAATGAAGTTTGTTGTGATTTTTACTTTATAATTTTCTTACCAACCGTCAAAAGTAAAATATGTATAAAAAATCGCTTTCTGGATACCGTTATGATGAAACAAATCTAGTATATGTAAGACTACTTGTCAATAAATAAAGTGGCAGGCAACATGTCCCAGGAATTTCCTTTTGTAAATAAAGGATTGATGTCCATAAAATGAAAATCAAACATCCTTGTCGCTCGTTCCGTTTTAAACACCTCTGACACACAACGAGACAGTAGGACTGATAGTAGTGAAATACCAGTGGAAGGTCTAATTACATGTGCTGTGGAGACAACTGAAGACGATAACGTTAGGACAGGAAGCTATTCTCGTCATTAGAAAGCTTTTGTTTTCAAGTTCGGATCTTTACTGGCCGTTGTGGCAGAGGTAGGCATACATGTACAGATGGCATTTCCTGGTTTTTATGAGCATATTGCACGTTACGAATGTGAATTTCCCATTTAGTTCGTAATGTGTAATATGATCGTAACACAAGAAAATGTGTGTAATATGATCGTAACACAAGAAAATGAGATATGAAAATGAAGACCTTTCATTTAACATTTCTTAAAGGTTAAAAAGGGACTAGTTATAAGCTATGTAAATGTTCTCTCTCTTTCTCTCTTTCTCTCTTTCTCTCTCTCTCTCTCTTTCACTCTCTCTCTCTCTCTCTCTTTCTCTCACACACACACAGAGACACACACACACACACACACACACACACACACACACACACACACACACACAGAGTTCAAGACCGTAACCATTCGGCCACACTGCGGACTGCGGCACAAAACCAAGATAGACCAGACCAAGGAGCACCAAGATTAGGATAGTATTATTGGCTACAAAACAGAAGGGACATTTGAGGAGTTGATCAGTGTTCTTAATGAGAAGGAGCGGACTCATAATATGAAGTGCTGACGAAGGTCTGTGAAGTATCGTGACGGGCCCCGTGGTAAATAAGGAATATTTATAATTATTGACTGGGACGATATCCTTACTGAAAAATCTTCTATTGTTTCATTATCCACGCTGGAGAGGCTCTCTACCATTTATGATTAATTACTCCCCAGTGGGAAGGGAAGAAAATAATTCTATATATAAACCCACAACGACATTTGGACACACAATAATCCCGAGAGGTCCTCACACATCCTGACAATGGCAGAGGATTCGGCTGATGATAAAGACCGCGCGAAGCTTGGTATGAAAAATAATCAGAATTTAGAGAAGTGATTAATGTGCATTTTGGGTTCTTTTGTCTCTGTAATGACAAAACGTATTATGAGCATCAGCATTCTTTAATTAATACAAGTGTTTGTATTTGATAAACGGATTCTGGACTGTCGCTGCCGACGAAATACGACGAATAAGTTCTCGCAGTCAACAATGAGGGATTTGGGAATAGCATTATTATAATAATGAATTTTTGCCTCCTTAATTCCAGCTTTGCGATGGAAAAATTGGCGACGTCCGGCAAGGTCTGAAACAATTCACTGGATTTCGTCCATTTTTAAATTGGCCTTCCTAATTTGTTTGCGAAGATTTTGCTCGTGAAGGGTTTATTAATTTCCTTTTTATGGAGGCGCCGTGAAGAACTTGTTTCCAGCCTTAAAACCGCCCATCACTAGTGATCGTTTGACGTGAACTCTGAGGGATTCGATTGATCCTCAGGATAATTGCATCGCGGGAAAAGGTCATTCAGAGTTCGTGTGTTTTTTAAGACCCTCAACAAAAGGCTAGAATTACTTTTGTCGATTCCTGTAGGTAAAGATCTAATTTACAACTCTGGTAAACGCCTCTCTTATTAATATTAAGTTTGCCTTTAACGGTGAATTCTGACAGTACCGATGTTTGTTTCGTTATTTTTTGTTGTGTTTTGCGACAATGCCTATCTTTATCTGCTTTCGTTATTTTTTACCTACACTATCTGGTTCACTATAGATTTTATATAATTCATGTCTTGTGTCTCCGCGAAATGACAGCGGTTGGTGGGACTGGCATTGCTTCAAGATGATAATTGCTTCTACTCTCACATCGTTAAGTCTTCGCGAGGAGATACTTCAGTAATCTATGATACTGAGTGCGTACTTCCACTTTTTCTGCTCCCACTGAATCTGCTTTTTTAAAATATTTTTGACTCAGCCTTCTTCTTCCATAACCTTCTATTTCTCTCTCTTCCATTGCACCCTGTCCTATTCTGCCTCTGCTCTGTGTGCGTGTGTGTGTGTGTGTGTGTGTGTGTGTGTGTGTGTGTGTGTGTGTGTNTGTGTGTGTGTGTGTGTGTGTGTGTGTGTGTGTGTGTGTGTGTGTGTGTGTGTGTGTGTGTGTGTGTGCATGCGTGCGTGCGTGAGCGCGAGCTCTTCCTTTTTTTCTTCTTTGCGTATCTTATCCCCATCGCTTTCTCTTTCTTGATTAATTAAGAACTTGCGCATTAACGATGGAATTTCTTACCATCATAAGACTTACATTAACCCTCCATGTTGAATGCATTAAGTGTGCATTCAGCATCAGTGCATCAATGTAAATCTTACTGTGATAACAGATCCCATCGTTAATGCGCAAGCTCTCATGTCGCCTAAGCGGAACATCTTTGTGTTCAGCTGTTTGGTTGCGTCTCGCCAATAATATTCCTGTAAGGCCGATCTGTGTAGGTGTTTTGACTAAGCTAGTCTAAGAGTATCGACTTGTTATGTAAAAAATTTTTGAAACTATGTTTTACTAAAAGATTCCCTAACGCTTTATGCTCTTAATTAACACTATGTGCAAAGAATTGTGTATTACGTTATAATTAAGTAATTTTACTTTATATTGGACGCACAGTCGAATAACCCCGTTTGGCTGTGCCCCCGTTGTAAAGGGGTCGTTTCCTTTAAGCAAATAAATAAATAAATAAAATAGTGTTGTAGTATTTAGGAATGAAATGCAATGGGGCCACATGACCTACCCTCATTGTTTCACAGTGGATACTCTATTCGTGTTCCGTCTTCCTCATTGTCTGGAAATAATTCTAAAGTATTCGGTATTTTTGATATATCAAATTTTGATATGTTTTGCCTGCTTTATTTTTCGTCGTTTTGTTGTATATCGTTGTTGTTTTTTTTCACAATACACGTTTACATTTATTTAGAAGTACAGTGTGTTTGGCCTTGTTATATAGTATGAAGAAGAAGAGCGGTTGAAGTCAAAACAATAGCATAAAATTGAATGCTTGGCTATAGTTCTTTCTCCCATTAGCCCTGTTATCTTTAAAGATTTTTCCTCTAAACTGTAGACCTATAGCTTCTACGTAGCAGTATATAATTCCCAGTCGGTTAGAAGATTACAGACCAGCAGGGTACACAGGACTACAGTATATCTGTAATTCAGAGAAAACCAAGCAAAGGATTTCAGTATTTACGAAGAAACACTATTAATGGTCCTCAGTAAAGGAAAATTGTATAGGAGGGGATTGGAAGTAAAACAATGTTCGCTGCTCAGAAATGCTACCTATTGAGATGCCAAGTGTGTGTGTGTGTGTGTCTATGAAGGGTGATCCTTGTGCTTGCCTGTCCTGATCTATGACTGAGTTTTTTTGGTGTTTTTTTCTTTTTGTCTTCCTCGTAATTTAATACGAGATCGATTTCGCAGTCTCGATCACTACAGTTTAAGTCGGGGTTGGTCGAAAGAAAACTGGTATGGCACGAGCTTGCGCGAGGAGCAGCACTTTGTCGTTCTATTGGTTGACAGGTTGCTTGTGCGCGATACATTTTTTGCTGGAAAAGACTAGACTTAATTGCAGGTAATAGCGACAATGTTTTATAGGGGCGGTGGACTCTCCTAAAGACGCGGATGATAATACGAGAGAGAGAGGAGTGAAGGCAAGATTTAAAAGTCCTCGCTTATTGGTCTCTTGTTTTACACGGCAGATGCAGGATGGGGATGCGCAGCATCGTGTGATCTCTTTCAGTTGTGTCCGTTCAGCCAATACAGCATCTGCTATAAAGTCCTACTGTCTTTGATGTATTATGTGAGAAACGCCTTTTTTCCTGAAGTGATACCCATGTAAAGTTATTGGAAACTTATTATTATATTACTTTTAAGATATTAGATTCATTTTCCAAGTTGCGGAGACAAAGTGGTTTACAAATTTCTGGTTAAGAAATTCGGTGGATATCTGCTTAATTTCTTTTCCATAATTTGGTCACGCTTCACAAGTTGCTTTATTGTATACGTGTATGTGTTAGTATTTGCACAAATGATGTGGTATTTCACAAAAATATAAAATCTGGATTTTTATCACGTGACGCAGTGCCATGTCATGTACGCAAAACCGTAAATTACCGACGACCACTCTATTGGCGCTGCAGGACTGTGAGCTGTCATAAGATGCTACTTTGAAGAGGTTCAAAAATGATCTTCTCCCTCCGTCATTACTGATCAGCATTACAATTCACGTCACGAAGGGTCGCACTTTTTTTGTTAACTTTGGAGTCACATGACGCAGTGTTTCCTTCTGTACTTTAAATTTTCGGAAATACTCGTTTTTCCAACGAGTCTATCCTATAGCAAATGCGAATTGAATTTTAAATGAAAATCTTGTAGAGGTAGGCGGCTTGACCAACTTTTTACAGATAACCATTGTGAACTTTAATCGTTCCTAACTTCTTGTCGCATATAATAAACCAGCATGCACCTCCTGTGAGCATTTTTTTTTTTGCAGTAAATTCGTGCACTGTATAAATTAATCATTAAATGCATTACATACTATCAAGAGTCTTTCGCCACTTTTGGTCTAGAATCTGTATTACAGCAGTAATGTGGAAAAAGTGTGACAGTATTAATTTTCAGTGCTGTTTCTCTATTAATAAATATTAGTAAATGCGATTATTGTAGTCATAGGCGTTATTCAATGTAATGGTTGTGTTGTTTATAGACGTGCCGATAGTGTAAGGGCAATGTCATTGTTCAATAACTTACTTTTACGTATTATGAGATAAATGTGTTCTACATGAAGTAGGCTTGATGCGCCTTTCTGGAATTTCAGAAAGCCCTGGGAATCTCCTGGAATTAATTCTTGGAACCAAAATCTCTGAAAATTTGTAATTTCCTTCTGGATCCTCCTGGTAAATTGAAATAAGTGCTTTCGGAGACAAAAACTCAAAAGATTTTGTGGTTGAGACTTTTCATAAGACGTGATCCAGATGTGTGCTTTGTCCTGGAAAGTCATTGAAATTTCCAAGAATTTTCCTGGATTTTTTTTTTAATTAAAAAAAACAAAACTTTTCAGAGGCGTGTTGTGTGGTAGGACGGGGGTCAGGACAACACAATTAAATACCAGCTATAGAACTGCCTGATAGTTAATTATCGTATCTGTAGATGAAGAACCTCTCATCGTACAGTGAAATGTCATATGTAGCTAAAAAGGTGAAAGAATATAATTCTTGAATTATCTTTGAAAGCAAAACGATGTGATGGTTTACTAGACTATATTTTATCGTGCTGCTCATGTAGATAGAGACATTGTAGACTATGGAGACATGTCATGTCATGTTGAGAAGGTGAAAGTAATTTGCTAGTCTTGTATGACAGGGACATGTAGCTTATCAATTATCATCGTGCTCGTCGAATTAACACAACAACACTCGCTTTGTCCCCGTGGTAGTTTGATCAATTTTATAATTGTCACCTTGTAAAGAAGTAGAGGTGGTGTTTTTGATTTCGCTATAGTTAAGTACGTAGATGAGTATATACAATACATTGCTATGATATTTACTGGCGTGAAGCTCGCTTTGTTTTTCTGAGTTGATGGAAAATACGATAAACAACACGGGTTATCGATTTAGTGTACAGTTAAGGAAAACACTGTACCAATCTAACAATTAGTCTTTGACAGCTATAATTTTCTGAGACTGAAACAATGATCAATCTCATTACAAAGGTGTTGTCTTGTACTGTAAAAAACAAAAGGCAGATGTTATTCTGTTTCTCTTTGTCTTCGACTTCAGGCTGTGGACAATGATTGTCCTGTATGTTCAGAAATATTTTGCAAGGTTTGAGGTGATTGGTTCAAATAGTCTAAAACTAGTCCATGTGTTCTTCATTTACGGTTCCTGACTGGTGTTCTGGTGTGAGGTTCCTTTTTTCTTGGATCGGTGGTGTGGCTAATAAAACCTGGACCTTTCAGTAGCTGGGATCATCCATGACATTTATAAGATAAGATAAGATAAGATAAGATAAGATAACTTTATTGGTCCATATTCTGGAAAATTGTTTTGATTCAGCATCTAACAGTAATGACATTAATATATAACAAAACACACACATACACACACACACACACACACACACACACACACACACACACACACACACACACATAAACATTTAAATAGCACAGAAAAGAAACACACAGACCACTCTTATTTATTATGTGTGCAATCATTATTTCCGCTGCCCACTTTTCCATTGGTACAGGATTATGATCAGCTGATAAGCTCTGCTGTTTTTGCTTGTATTGGCCGATGTGTCTTTACTTTCGGAAACGAGATTTAATGACACAGTCACACTACTGTTTTGTTTAAACCGGAAATGAGCTTTGTTGAAGTTAAGTAATTAAGAACAGTCTATTGCCAATTTATCCACACTGCCTTTCTTTTTAATACACTTTCACAAGAAAAGCAGCCATAAATGTAAAAGCAAGCTTGTTAGAACGATATACCAATTATTAGAAAGTCAGAAAAGTCTGGAGTCAAAGCACACTTTAGATAACACTGAGACGTTTGACTAGTCTTGACGGCTATTTCAAAACCATCGTTACAATTAGCACCCAAACTATACCTACCGTACCTCTTTCATATGGCATTAATGTGTTCCTTGTGCATTCAGATCTACATCTACTTATAACATTGTAAATCAATTTCCCTACGGGGTGAACAGAAGTCATATTTTATTTTATTTTATTCTTTCATATTCGAAGAAGGGATATGCAGTGTGATGTGAAATTACATCCTTGTACAATCGAATCGGTATCATCGCAAGAAACATGAAAAACATTGCAATAAAGGAGTTGTTACTGACTTTTACTTTTTAAAAAATACAGTGTTCTGTTATCCGATAAAAATGTTGAGATAAGCGGAAGTTGCGATTAATCGGATTTGACCATGTTTTCAGTTCCTGTCTACTCTGGAAGACATTTTCTGCTTTCATGACTTTTTTTTTTTCATTTTTGTACCAAGAACAGTATTTACCAATAAGAAAATTCCAGGAAGCCACACTAATTTCATGACTAGACTGTGTCGATTACAGGAGCTCGTGGTAGAAGTGCTTGAAACGTTTAGCGAAATACAGTACAATGGTGTTGCCTATCTTAATGTTACAATTGGGGCTCGTGACTCGTGTTCAGAGAAATTGATGCTAGAAAGCTCAGTAATTGTTTTCTTGCTCTATAACTGTTTTCATGATCGTGCACTTTGGAATCATTCTATTTATTGTCTTATCATCCATAATTCTAACAGACAGTGCCTCTGTCTTCCCCCGAATCCCACTACGGTCTCTCTATGTCTCCCTAGCTCTCTCTCTCTCTTTCTCTCTCTCTCTCTCCACACATACATACCCACCCACACCCACACACACACACACACACACACACACACACACACACACACACGTTTTCGGTTTGTCCGATGACAGGGCCTTCCAAAAAAAGAGTCCTTATGTACATGTATTTCGGTTTAGCAGCTGAACAATGTGACCACAACAGTAGCTTCCGATAGTGACTAAACATCTTGCGGAAGAAAGACGGACAAACAAATAAAAACCCACCTGTACATCGATCAGTGATAATCCAGAGCGTCTTCAGAGAACAAAGAATGTCTCTCTGTTGACTAGCCTTTGTTATCAGGCTAGTTTAATCATCCAGTTGCTGGCAACTTAGCGTGGTTTCTTTTCCTTTCTACCGTGTGCCCGCGCACACACACACACACACACACACACACACACACACACACACACACACACACACACACACACGCACACACACACACGCACACACACACACAATCACACACAATCCCCCAACCCCGAAACACGCAATCCCCCAACCCCGACACACACACAATCCCCTAACCCCGATACACATACAATTCCCTAACCGCGACACACCCAATCCTCCAACACCGACACACACAATCCCCCAATCCTAACACACAAAATTATACCCCAACCCCGCTATACATAATTCCTGAGTCTTGACACACGCACATACTGCATATGCAGATCAACATCAAAACGCACATACAATCAGTGCCGCATTTAAACCTGGTGGTGCCCTAAGCATAATCTTAAAGTTGGAGGTCCCTTGGGGCCTTATGAGGGAGACATCTTGTTAAAAAGTTATACAGGAAAGTCTTGCAAAGTTGCATCAAAAACACGATCTTGTATCTATCGTTACGAAAAAAAAAAAAAACCAAACTGAAACATGTATGCTTGTGAATTATATCAACGCAAGGCATCTAAATTTAAGTTTATGAGAAATTAACAAATGTTTGAAGTCCCTCTTCCTTTCACTCCCCCTCCCCTTCCCCCACCCCGCCCCATTTCCCCAGCGGGCAAAAAAAAATTCCGAAATTTTGTGATGCGTTTGACGATTGTATGGTCTAAGCTGTAGCTTATGTAAGCTTTTTACGTTAATCCGACCTTAAATAGAGCTTATACGTTCTTAATTTTTCGTTTATCGTACTTTTTTTTGTTCGTATTTTCAGTAACAATTTCTTCAATAAAGGTCGACCTGGTATTTTGACATGGTCAGGAAATGGACATTCATATTTAATAATTTTTCGTCCATTAGTATGGACAAGAGGACTGGTCAAAGCCCACATGTATCATACGTGTCGTACTGTACTTCATATAGCTTAAGAGAATTGAGCAAGATAGCAGTTGGCACTCTAATGTTCGTAAGTATAGGCCCATCGGGCTTCTTGTGGTGTCCTTTTCCTTAGAAACAAGCTTCTTTCCACTGTGGACTGCACAATGGATGTACAGGTCGGATTCTTTGATTATTACGTCAAATGGCCGCTGCAAAAAAATCTTTGCTTTTAAGCATGTGCTCCAAGTTTAAAATGCCTAAAGACGGGATAGATGCAAAGGAATATAAAGCTGGTAGAAAAAAAAATTCCACTAGCAGATAATGAAACAGCAGATAGTGACCTCCATCACTGCGAGCTCCTACTTCCGGAGTTTCTACATAAAGTATAAGGTCTGCCCATGTCTCCAATGGCTAAAGCGCGGGATAGCAAAAAAAAACAAAAGTACGACCTGAGCACCATAAGGGGAGCGTGAGCGGACAGATGCTCACACAACGTAGGATGAAGGGGAAAGTGCTTGAAAAAAGACAAATGCAGAGTGCAGAGACAAAATGGAGGAAGGAAAGAAAGAAAGTGATATGGCGGGAATCGAACCCGCGACCTCTGCGTCGGCACCCATTGCCTCGCCGTCAGTTCGGAATCAGGGTAGACGTCCTCTACACAACCATGCAGCAACTCCATTTGTGTCTGCTCACCCCCTCCTTCTGTTACTGAGTGCTCCGTTTCTATCTTATGCTACTCAGCACCACAATACATGCTCAATAAATAAAGCACTTCGTCTTGCATTTTATACTGTTAGACAATGCATGCAACGTTATATTGGTTACAATAAAGATAGAGGGAGTAAATAGGTTTGCGTGTAGATCTATAGCTTTTTTTATCTTTTCAGCTTTCTCTGTGTGCGTGCTTCTGGCTAAGAGAATGAGAAAGACAAAGGGCTGGACGAATCGATGTAGTCGGTACTATAATTTCTTACGCGTAGTCATATTGTCTCGTATTTATTTGCGATATCGCCCGCCTCCGTAGCCTGTCGACTGTATAGAACTACACAGACTGAAGACGCCTCCCAAAGGTTTCCCCGTGGGCGCTCTAACTAATCCAGAGTTGAGAAACTAATTTTCCGTTATGTACCAATGCAGAGCTAGGAGATACAAAGGGTTTTCTCTCGGCTATCGAACGAACGTGTGTAACTTGGTATTTGCGCGGGTTGATTAAACTACGGTGGCCGAAGACCTCGAACAAACGACAACTTTGTGTGCCTGTTGATGATGTTACGGTTGTTGTTGGTGGTGGTGGTAGTGATATGGGTGAATGCTGCTGCTGCTGCTGCTGCTTCATTAATGAAGCTGATCTTGTTGCTATTTTTCATCGTTATTGTAGCTGTTTTCAGTGATATTGTTCCTGCTGTTGTTTGTGGTCGTGTGTACATGAGAGTACTGATGTAGTGGTGGTGGTAATGCTGGCGACGCTCATGTTTTCGGGATCAGACATGTTAAATCCGTCTTTCTCAAGATGCAGAGACTTTTTGTCCTTTAACCACAAAATTTTTGTTGCCCAATTTTTACCTCAGTATTTACTAAACATAACTATGATGACTGAGTTGATAGCTTTTTTTTTCTTTTTTATTAATTACCAAGAACTAATAATCATAAATTTGGGAACATGAAGGAAATGCAGGCCGAGGTATAATACTCAAGTCTATTGGTCGGGGTCTGTCGGGGTTTGTCAGGATCTGTTGGTCGGGAGTGGGCTCTTTCAGGGTCTGTCGGTCATGATCTGTCGGTCGGGGTCTGTCGGGGTGTCAATTGGGGGCCTGTCAAGGACTGTAGGGGTTTGTCAGTGGAGTTATGTCAGGGTCTGTCGGGTTTTGTCTGTCGGAGTCTGTCAGGTCTGTTGGCTGAGGTCTGTTGGGGTCTGTCAGGGCCTGTCGGTGAGGGTCTGTCAAACGGAGTTTGTCAGGGTCCGTCGGTATCTGTCGGGGTCTGTCAGATTCTGTTACTCAGTCTGTCGAAATCTGTTGCGGTCTGCTGGTCGGAGTTTGTCGGGGTCTGGCATTGATTTGAAGTCTTTCGGAATCTGGTTGGTCTACCGGGTCTGTTGATCAGAGTCTGTCAAGCTATTGGTCAGTGACTGTCGAGATCTGTCGGGTCTATTGGCCAGCCAGAGTCTGTCAAGGTCTATTGGTCAGTGTCTGTCGAGGTCTGTCGGGTCTATTGGTCAGTGTCTGTCGAGGTCTGCTGGGGCCTATGGGCTTCTGCCTGTCGGAGTCTATTAGGGTCTGTCGATCGGGGTCTGTTGGTGTCTGTCAATCGGGGTCATTAGGGTCTGTCGGGGTCTGTCGGTCAGGGTCAGTTGGTAGGAGATTGTCGGTTGTAGTCGCCGTCGGCGTTCCTCTCTGTTTCTTGATGAGTGCACGCTGGGCCCGACAATTACGGTGATACTTTCATATATAAACACAACCGGCGGACCTTCAAGCCGGCGACGGGAGTAGTACCTCGTATATTGTCTCACAGCTATAAATCATAAACCGTATACGTTTTTTTTTTCTTTTCGTCTGAGAAAACACCGCAGAAATGTCAGGATTGTCACACTGTGTGCGCCGCCATTACTTATGCTGCGTGACGTCAAAAACCGAGATAAGCGTGCAGACGATTGGTCAAGAGAGTTTGCGCATGTGTCTGCTCCAATCGTCTGTTAGCTTTTTTTCGCTTTGTAACGTCATCTTGCACATTTAATATCTGCGCACGCATGGTGATATACACACATACACATATTTGTTATTATATAAATATGACACAAAGATTTTTGACTTTCACTCTAAACAGTTGATTCTTTGCAGTATTTGTGTTGAATTAATCTTTACCATGCTTGAGGTAATCTTTCCTCGCTTGTCCTGCAGCGGCGTTTCTAGGGAACGGCAAGTATGGCACTGGCTCTAGGCGCCACTTGCAACCGGGTTC
>JAWQUT010000265.1:1109288-1122621 GCA_033807755.1 Ellobium chinense
TAGGTGCCCAAGACAGGTCTCTTAAAATTACGCATTTTGTGCACAGGGTACGATGTTCATCCATAGACTATTAAGTATCGCACTTAGCCACCCTTTCAGGTACTCTTAAGTCTCAAAAAACATTTCCTTTACATCAATATTTGATCTAGAGGATCTTTCCCCATAGGAACATTTTCATGACAGATGAAAAGTTTTTTTGCTTTTTTTTTTCCTGGCTATTATTTGGTGGTCTTTTGTGGAACACAGACGAATGCGATCCCACAAGATCACGACAAAAGGTACTCTTCCTTCCGAGCCTTCCTCTTCCTTCCTCCGTTCTCTTCGGCAGATGCGACCGCATTAAGATAGATTAAAAGCATATCTGATTTATTCAAAGGCCTAGCCTAAATTGTATTTTGCACGGGAATCTTATTCATCCACTTCTAAACCATGAAAGAAGACACTTTTTGCTTCATCAACACAGCGGATTTCATTTCTTTCTTTTCATAAAACGTACCTCTGACCTTTTCCCCAGCTTTTTTAAAAAATTTTATAATTATTGTCTTGTCATGGTGACTCTTCAATCAACTCACCCCCTCCCCCCACCCTACCCCCGCATCACGCCAAAAAGAAAAAAAATCCACTTACTCGCTCATCGAAGCATTACATTGAAAACTTCGTCTTAACAATTAATCATTGGAGTTGTAATTTTCTATAACGTAATTTTATTTTGTAGATAGTTTCATTTCCGTCACGTGACCACGGATTGTCGCTCACTGGTTGATATTATTGACGTGCTCTGCTGCACTTGATGGTGAGCAACCATGCATGGGCAGAGCATGTAAATGAATAAACCAAGTAAGAACGACAATCCCTAGCTTACATGACAGAACCAGAAATACTTATTTGAACGTAACGTGTCATCTTAGCCACTCACTAGCAGGCCATCGTATAGGCTGTGACGTTTCTTGGGTCATCTCACACGTGTCTTTCCACATGCTTACTCACACATCTGACAATATGACAGGCCAGGAAACGTCACTGATTGATTTTCTCCTGACAACATGGTGACACTCCAGTTCAACTTGCTCCAGTCAAATCTTGTTATGGTTGTTATTGTATTTTATTAAAGCAGACCACATGTCTTGCACTCTGTGACATATACGTTTCTATTTTTTTTTTTCTTCTACAGAACACAGCCTCCGGCACATCATGATCTCAGCATAACATCTCAGCACATTCTCATTCCCTGAAGTGCCGTCTCTTTTGTTCTACTGACAATAGTAAGGCTCAACCAAACCGAAGTCTGGGGAAACACTAATGGAAGTCTGAATGATGAGCTGTTGAACATCCCTGGCAAACGACCATTCCCTAATTCTGAGACCCAGCTACTCATTATCGTCGCATCTGTTGGTATTGTTTTGGACGTCCCTGATCCTGTTACCACTGGTTGTGTTATTATCCTTCGTTTCGTCGATGAGTTCTGATTCTTCTTTTTATATTGCACTGCACGATTTGCAAGGGAGATGGCATAATAGAGGATAAAAAATAAGAAGTCCATAGCATAACGTGACGTTGACATAGAAGACATGATAACCACCGTTTATGCAGCTGAAGTCACGAATCGTTTTAATACTCCTCTTTTAATAAGGTTGGCCCATTCAGCATTTCTTTTTATCCTCGTTTTCTAGACGTTGTCAGTCACGATAATTTAAAATTCCGACGGTGTATCCCCGATTAAATCCCGAGGAGAGACCTTAATATCGAGCATTTATCTTGACTTCGAAATAGATGTCATCACAGAAGGCAGTGCAAGTGCTTGACGTGCTTATGTGAGGAGGCTTTTGGAAGAGAAGCTAAGGGAATAGTGTTCGTGAGGAATCTTGAACAAGCACCCAGGAGTTCAAAGGGATTATTACACACATTGGAGATTACTTGTCTCCAATGAAAGTGTCGTTATATGGACAGTGACATCATCATAACATGAGAGTACCAAAGAACCTACGGAGCTTCCTACGTCACTGAGTCCCCACCCTTTTGTGAGGTGACAGCGTGTGCCTCATGTTTACAAGCACGCCCCTGTCGTTACTGAGTTTCATAATGGAGAGTGTGCAGCAGCTGGATCCGACACTGCTCGCCTTCTGGGAGGGGTTTCCTTGCCCGCCCCCATGGAACGAGGAACTCCTGTTCAGGTAGGTGGCTGTCTCCTCTCTGTCAGAAGTGTCTCTATCTTGCTTATTCGTACAAATATCAAAAGTGTTAAGCCATCTGTAATCATTAACTGTCGGTTCCCTCAAAGTTTAGTCAACTAATAACAATGATAACGATAATGTGGTTTATATGTTTCTTATCAACATTAATGCTCGATAGCACGACTTCTCACTATTATAACTCAAGCAGACCTGAACATTCTGTAACTTTCTGAACTCTCAAGAGAGCATACAGTGCCCCTGCCATTTACTGGTGCTGATCTATAACATGCTCACCAATATCTTACACTGCTTATAGCCAGGTATCTAATTTACGGACGGATGGACTGAAAAGCTTTTCCAAGGCACTTATAAACAACATGACCATGGTCCGATATGGAATCCTTGTTTACCGTACTTCCGTAACACTCTCAGACCCCTATGCCCAGATTCCCTATACCAAATTATGAAATCTAAGGTCTTTCGCTGTCAACCGTGTACTTCCACGTATCATGCTCTTTAAATCGGTAATACCGTACTTAAAACAACTTCCTTATATATCACCATCAGCTATTTTGATGCCGTGCATTCTGCCTTCAACAGTTAATGAACTAATGCGTGCCTGCCCATTAATATATCACCAGTCTGTCTCTCTTTATGCTATAAACTATTATCATTATCACAGCCATCACTTAACTGTTTTATGTCCAGTATTACTTGCGGCATTATAATTTTGTTTGAGGGTCAGACTGTCACACCATTCTCACCTCCTCAACTTCCCAGTGTCAGATGACTCCATCCTTTGCAGCAACCGTTCAAACCATTATTGTTTATATAATTTCAGCCATCAGACAATGACCCCTTTCTCTCAAAAACATACTGAAAATTTGTTCCGCTAGAAATTGCCGTCCTTCATAGGTCCATCATTAGTCTCTTTCACTGTGAGTCATGATGTCAAATGTTGATATTTCATAACGTCAATCACTCAAACCATTCCGTCCTTTTCACAAAACATAATTTCTAATAAAACGTCTTTTGTAAGAATATTATTGTGGGAATCTGTGTAAAGTGAAAATTAATTTTTGACACCTTTATTGGTTACCCGTTTTGATATACTGTATGGTCTTTAAGAAAAAAACCTGATGTCAATTTTTAAATTGACCTGTATAATCCTTACATTAGTTAACGCATTGCAGTAACCACGGGATACTTCCAAAACATTAGTAATGTTCACCGTGGTTAACGCAGTACGTTAACTAACGTATGGATTATGCATAGGGCCACTGAAGTACCAAAATTAGGCCAACAAAAGTCATGATCTGCGGTCGAAATTCCATCACATAAATGGGACACAAATGGAATGCCATACAGATTTCTTGAGATGCTTTCTTCTCTGACTCAAACATTTGACCCATTATCTTCTCTGCTTCACAATGCCAAATCATTCCTTCATCCCATTATCATCTCTGATTCACAATGCCAAACCATTCCTTCACCTCATTATTTTCTCTGCTTCACAATGCCAAACCATTTCTTCAACCCATTATCTTCTCAGCTTCACAATGCCCAACCATTCCTTTTTTTCAGTTTGAACTGGACCGGCTGTGTGGGACTGGAGGTTGGGGAGAGAGTGAAGCTGTATATGGCAGACAAGTGCAACATTCGACACGATGGCAAAAGAGTGCTGCCAGAACCAGGAGAGAAAGGTATGGTAAACTACTGATTATTTTTTTTTACACTATTCTGCTGGGGCAATAATGCTTCAATGATCATCTGATGGCAATACGGAAACAGAGGCGATCAGCAAGCATTGAATGATGAAAGTCACATATGACATATTTATCAGCTCAGTTACATCCTTTAATTCTCTGTCATGAAGAAAACATACTTGTACACATACGGTTATTATTCACTTGAGCTCTTGATGAACAGTAATGAACAAGGTCAATAAAAAATATAGTCATAAAACGGCCAGTATAAATCACATTTCTCTCTAACGTTTTATTTCCTTTCTCTGTTTGAGGTTGCAGGAACCAAACTGTGAATGCCTCTTTGACCCATTTAACAAAACGTTTTCTCGGAACATAGGAACATTGGGAGAATGTCAAAACTAGTTCGTAGGTCTGGATGGTGCCATCACTGTGCTCAAAGTTTTACAACAGAGGTCCTAGAGTAAGATTTTTCACAGTTCTAATTCAGATGAAAAGGGGTTAAAAATTTGGCATTGTTTTGCAGACCATAGTCCGCAGAAATAAAAAAGCTGATGCCACTGGGAACGCTACCTGCAACAAATGATTTTTTTAAAAAACAGATTGAGGATTGCATTTCACCACTTTAGCGATGTGGTTACGGGTTACACGAGTATTTCTGTGTTTGACTGTGATTTTCAAGAGACTTTGGACCAACTAGGCCCCTGCAACTTGAAGGCTGCAAGGAAACAGAAGTGATCAGTTAACAGTGAATGATGAAATTACATCTGGCATACATGCAGTTATCAGCTCGGTTACATTAAACTTAGTCATGAAGAAATAATTTAACTTGAGGTCGTAATGAACAGTAATGAGGACGTTGTATAAATTGCTGTCAGGAAACGGTCAGCACAGTCATTGTATCTCTAACTTTTCATTTCCTTCCTCTGTTTGAGGTCGCGGGAGCCAAATTGTAAAGGCTTCTTTGAGCCATTTAATTTATAATTCTCGTCAAACCACAGGAACGATGCGAAATAGACAAGACCAGTCGGTAGATTCCGAACTACAACTGTGCTTAAATTATCCGGGTATACTGGTTGCAGTGGGGGTCCTTCATTTAGATTTTTCGCAATTTCAGTCAGAATGGAAAATGGCTTTTTTTGCGGACTACATGCGGGGACAAATGAAATCCGCAACCGTTTTTGTTAACAAATTAGAGGCTGCATATCCCCCATTTTTGCGAGGTGGTTTCAGATTTTATGATTATTTATACATACTCTGTTCAGTGGAACAGGTTTTCTACCCTCCAACTATCGACTCTTGATAGTATAGAATTGTTATCCAATTATACGTTGGAACCTTAGAGAGAGTGTTTTAGAGTGTTTTGAGCGATATTAGGCCTATATCATCCAGAAGTCTAAGGGACGCTGGTATAGCAATATCATGCATTCATAGGCACAGAGAGGGAGCAAGCCAGACAATTAGGAGGGAGAGGAGGGAACAGGGGATGAAATTTTCCATTATCTGCATTCGCAATACATTATATTTTAAACATGCTTACATTATTGTCTAAAAGATCATTAAGTAAGCCTGTTATCTCTTAAATGGCTTAGATATTTCAGAATTCTTTCCAGAACAATAATGGGCAAATCATTAAGTGCTTGGTCTCTTGAATGAATAATAAGAATCAGACTTCTCTTACTCATCTATACTATATGCGCAATTTTTAACGCGATAAACGCCTAAACCGCCGTCCGTAAAGTTTTGCCCATTCCATAAACCTTAACCAAATAGACAGAAGGTTTATAGTCAATATATTATTATGTATTCGCCTGATATGCAGGATTCCGTTAATAACGTCTGGGCACGTTTGTGCCGCTTCCCCCTTTTCGTTCTTTTCAAGGATGAGGTTTAAATTTTAAATTCTGTCTCCTTTCACTGATGACGCCAAGCAGTGTCAAGCGAGCACCATAATATAGTCATCCAGTGTCCCGATGGTAAAGCAGGAATGCATGCTAGTTTGTTGTTTTTTTTAACTCCATACTAACGTTCCACCATTTTTTTTCCTCCGCTGTAGATGATGATGGAGTGATGGTGGAGGAGGAGTGTGGTCTCACGTGCCAGCTCATCATTGGTGTGGTGTGTGTGCTGTTCCTAGTGCTCCTGCTCATCATCGTGGTCTTCTGCGTCCGAAGGTGAGTAGAATACAGATTATCATGTGTGGCTTCAGTGTGAGCAGTGCCGAGGGCGAGGGGCACGAGAGATACACTCACGTATCAACAATACAAAATTTGCAATTAAGCGGAAGGCTGCGATTATGTGCAGCTGTTCTCATACGACTTCAACTTGGACGTCTTGGCAATTAAGTGAAAAGTAGGTGGATTAAATAGATTGCCGTTTCTCGAAGTAGACTGGATGTCATTTTCGCCTTTCTTGTTTTCTTCTCCACATCCTCAGTTGCTCCTTGACATTCTCCCGCGGATACTATGTAATTTTAATGTCAGCGATATTGCACCCAGTGCCAGTATGCAAATTTTGCAGTGCTGATCCCTTTTAATTCCTTCGTCTACCCTGCTGTCTTGTTTCCTCCAGCTCTTATTTCTTAAATAGGGACTGAATCTGATTCATGGCTTTCTTACCGCAGGCTTACATAACTCTTGACATCCAGATGAAAAGTACAACTCTTTGACATAGAGGTTACAGACCTGTAATGGGATTGGACCCTTTTTTCCTCTTTGGGCTATATTAACATTTTGAGCTGCCCTCTGAACCCAAAGTTTTAGCTTTCACCCGGACCCATACCAGATTGAAGCTCATAATGTGGCCCAAATTTTAAGACTCACCCAACCCTAGCAAGCCCATTGAAATTTTGAGCTTGGTTGCTATTTGTAAACAGAGCCTACATGTTTCACTGGTCAATGCCAAACCCCTCCTCTTCCGTCTGAGCGCACCCTTGAGCTGGCAGTTCCAGCCCAGGGCTAAACAGTGCCTGTCCAAAATAAAGTAAAATGGACACAGTTTCCCATGATATCAAAATTTCCCCCCTGGAGCCCTTATTACTGGAAGCAGGGCATGCCAAAAGTAGGGAAACGGGGAGATGAAATATAACTCCTAAGTTGTAGTACAATTACAGGCCTGTAACCTTAATAGAAGACCATGTAGAGAATAGTGATTCATAAAGCATAACGATGCCAGGAGAACAGAATTCTCTCATCCTCTACAGTGAGGATATTTAACGAGCGCGTTTTGGCTAAAATTTGCACTTGTTAGCTTGAATGACGTCATTAATCTACCTGCATCATGCACAGTTTATGCCTTGTTTTTTTTTTTGTTTTTGTTTTTATCATTTAGAATGATTTGACCTTTATTCCGAAGAATACCAATGAAAATGAAATATTCTGGTCACGGAGGCAATAAGCTTTTTATGGCGTTGAATTAATCATGTCTCATAAATGAAAAATTCTTACCGCTCTCTATATTTAGCCGTTGCGGATATACGCGGAATCGCCAATTTGATAAATTAGAAATCGAGGAATTCCCGGTGGATTCATTCCACTTGGTGGAGGCCTGCGGGCTATTTGGTCTCTATCGAGCGGTCTGGGACGAGCTCCACACTGCCTGAAGTCCTTCTTTTTCAGAACTTAATTAAGTCTATGAAATAAAGCCTTAGCTCCCAGCAGCCGTTCGTTTAACAAACTTAGATAACGTTGCGACGTCTCACGCCGAGTGTAGAGGAGAGAGGAGGGGGGCCCTAACGAAAGCATTAGAATTCACGTCGACACTCGTGGAGAAGTGCGCTCTGTGATTGCTCTCTCCCCCCCTGCGGGCTCCGCCACGTGAATGGAAAACTCACTGGTGTGTCCCCGGCGTCAACTCACCGGGTCCAGAGACTCGTGCGCGGGCATATCTCTACACAGGATACAGTGCCAGGCCTGTCGTGTCGTATTTGTCGAAGATTCCCCACAAAAACCGTCAATCTAATTCGGCCGGTGGACGCCCGGCTGGCATCCCATCGCCCCCCTCCCCCTCCACCTCTAGCCTCACCCATCGATTCTGCCCTTCATTATTGACTCTCGTTAATATCGTTTTTCCCCCCGGCCCGCACTTCTTAGCTCGTTCCTCATGTTATGAAAACCCTGGTTGGCGACATGTTCTATCCGTCACTTGTCACGTAAGGCAATGTTTATCCGGCCTTCATCCAGATATGCTGATTCGCATCCTTCGACTCGCAGTCTGGCATTAGCCGGCCAGTCCTCTTGCATCGCTTTTCCATCATGTCAGACGCTGCCGTGTTTGCTGATGAAAGTATGTAATGAATGATAAATTGAAACGCCGCAGACCGCGCTGGCAGCTGACAGCTAGATGCGCGCTGAAGTCAAATACAAGGATTTATGTCTGAAAACCAGATTAATATATATATATCTGAAGACAGTGCGTAATGAAAAGCTAAGATAAATTGAAAGTCGCAGACCACAGTAGCAGCCTGATGCGCGCTGGGTTCAAAGAGAGAGATTAATTTTTTGAAATAATTTCAGCATCTAATAAAAGTATGACATAGTCTAGACGTCAAAATAAATAATAAATTGAAATTCCGTCGTAGTGAGAAGTCAAATGGAATCGAGATATTTATTTCTTGAACTCACAGAGTATCCAAACGACGTATGATTCTAATGAAATCCTCAGGATATTCCAAGGAAAAGGAGACATTCGGTACAGACCAAAATTAAATAATAGAAACTATAAGCATTCGAAAATGTTTACTATTGTATTTAAAGGACATTCTAAACTATTTTTTCCAATGTGAAACCAATTTTTTGTAAGCATACAACTGTATTGTAGTATATATGTGCCGGAGATAGTATATTTGGATGTGTGAGCTCAATATTATATCATTTTTATTTACTTCTCTATGTAAAGCGCTCAGAGCCTGTATGTAGAGGGATGGGCGCTATATTGCTAGATCTCTTACACAGATCACACCCTTTGCATACTTGGACAGTGTTTTAGGAATATCGCTACCGGTACTTTAGTATATCTTAAAATCAGAGTTGATGTGTACTCTGGGGACCAATGATACATAATCAAAGCTGCAACAATGTGGAATAAAATGCGAATCTAAATATCCATCATGCTCATTCCACATTCGCCTAAAGTTTTGTTGTTGTTGTTGGTTTTGTTGGTTTTTTTTTGTTTGTTTGATGCTTTGAAGTGTTTCTGATACTCATCCGTTTGATTTTTTAAAAAACGATAAACCTTTGTTTTGCCGTTGTATTCCCCATTTTCAAAGTTAACCCACACCTACCTCATCATTTTGCCTTGGACATTGAGTTCAGAGTATCAGATTTCTCAAAACCTCATAAAAAGTGATCTAGGCAAATGTGGAATGAGCATGAAGTAACGTGAAATATTGTTAGCTTTAGTGTCATTTCTTCGTTATTCTAAATGCTGCAATTAAAGTCTGCTATCACATTCTTGCGTAAGCGTACGAATGATCTTGTCCAAAGTCTATGATGCAGATATATATCGAAACATCATTGCAGCATGTCGATGATTATCAGTGGATGACACGTCTTTTATTGGGAGTTAAAGGCGGGTACCTGAAAAAAGATTGCCCAGCGCTGATTGCCAGAAGAAAGGCGTTGTTTAAAGAGTGTTCGTAACACAAATAACTCTGCTTAATGGCAATTCCTCAGGAGCATGTTGAAAGTTGTCATCGCCAACTTTCCGCGAAAATGAGTTCCTCAGTTAAAATAAAAGAAAAAAATACTTATATAGAATTGTGGTTCTACTACACTATCAAGCACACAAGAATCTTCTAAGTTCCCTCTCTGTACATTCTTTTCTCTCCCTTTTTCTTTTCTCTTCCCCTCCCATTGCTCCTCCCTAGCCTCCCTCTTCCCCTCTTCCCCATCCAGAGACCCGACCCTGGCCAAGAACCTCGAAACCGGAACCATCGGATTGTTTGTGGGCGGCGAAGATGAAATGAAGGCATAGAGTATCGTATTTGCCCCGGGACCTGTCTTTTCATCAGCCAGACAGAACGTACAAATGACAAGTGGCCAAATGAAAAAATCCACTGCTTTATTCCACGGTAACCCACATAGGAGTGCAAAACAATATCCGAAATGAATTCGTATCCCTCGTTCGTGCAGCTGAGACGCGAGGCCTGCCAAGTGAACTATCCCACACTATAGTCATGCTGGCGCCGTAAGAATTATACTTAAGGGAAACCGATAGATAGGATTCGATTACTATTGCGTCCAGAATTCGCCCCTTCAGGGGCCTGAGTTCGACCGCTGTATTCGAGTCTTTTATCCAGCGTCATTCGTAGGGACGAGATCTGAAGTTCTGTTTGAGATGTATTTGGAGCCGGGATGTAGACTAAATTTTATCATGGACCACATTTAGTTACTATGCATGCACGATCATCCGGGCATTGGAAGCTACAACTCCAGCAATCATTACCCCCACTTTCCAGTTTTCCATCGTCAGAGGAGTCTGATTGGCTGATATGGTTTGTTACACTGACTTTTATTGGCTGATACATGTTTTACTTTCGGAAGCCAGATTTGATGATGCAATCGGAGTACTGTGTGGCTGCAACCGGAGTGAGCTTCATTAGAATTGACCAATGGGTCAGTTTCCTTACATTAAGTCCCTTGAATCCGCTAGATGGCGCTTCAGATGTTGAGATAAACTTATGATTTTTTACTCTTTCGCCATTGTAACTCTAAATGATACTAGCAGATTTGTTTCAGAATTTCGTGTAATAAAATTCAATCCCAAGTTTCCAAAAGATACTTAACCTTACCATGAGAAATTTGGCACCCCACCTCTATCACAGGAAGACAAATCAACCCTTTGAAATTAGTATGAATAAAAAAACAAGAAATGCAACCACCGGCTTTGTGTCAGTAACTTATGTATTTTGTTCTTTGTCTTTGTTAATTTCATGACGCTGTCGATGTTATAGTATAATTGGCATCATTTTGAAAGTGTTTGAAATTGTTTACGATATCATTGGCAAGCAGAAATCTGTGCAGCTGATTGTGCTTTCACTACTGATTCTCAGATTTACAAAGCCCAAACAGCAGTAAACGACCAGAAGGCCTTTTTCGCCCAGTGAGCCGTTCGAGAGTTACTGTTCGAAGAAACGAGTTACCATTTGAAGAAAATGATCCAGTAAGAACGGTCTATTTCACGTATGCATCTTATATTTTTATCGCTGTTTTTGTAAAAATGGATGCATCATGATAAATGATTTAGCAGCAGTGTGTATTCAGCTTGAGCTAACATGTCATCTTTTCCACATACGCGGTACACACTTGACTGGACTTAATTGAAATCCAGGCAAAACTTTCTCAGATGATTGAATTCCATTGTTATTATCCATGTATTCTAGATTACAGTAGTCACTAGATAACCGTAACGCTTTCTTTAATCGCAATTTTTGTCATGCTTTTAGCGAGTTGCGACTGTCGACTGTGGTGGACATGATCGCCGTAGCAAAGTGCTGGCGTAGGCAATGAAAGTGGCCCATGTGCCACGGCTGTGGTCTGCGCTTATTCCTAATAAACTTGTTAAACGTGTTAAACTTGTTTGATACTAGGTACGTCTCGCTTTTATAAAGACTGGGCAAAAAAATGTTAAGGACCACACGTTGCTACTATAGTATTTTTGTCCCTACCACCAACCCCCCTCCCAAAATAAAAATATTTTTGCCCTCATTTTGGAGCCATTGCATTCTTGTCATTAGCTTCGAATGCTCGTCCGAATCGTAATCTTGGAGGATTCGCCCATCGTTTCTGGGCAAAGCGGGGCTACTCGGAGAGGCTTTTACGATCAAAACAAATGAATTGTGAACACTCGGCGCCAGCAGCAAGAGGATTACGTCCCTTGGCGAGCAAATTCAATAAAAGTATACATTTTCTCTATATTGAGTTGTCCCCTCATGATTTGATGATGACTTTTCTAGCGTTTCGTTATCAACATTGACGGGTTGGATACTTGTACGCACATTATCTGACACATCTCTCTTTCTCTCTCCATCTCTTTGAGCTCTCTCTCTCTCTCTCTCTCTCTCTCTCTCTCTCTCTCTCCATCTCTCTCTCCAACTCTTCTCTCTCTCTCTCTGTCTCTCTCTCTCTCTTTCTCTCTCTCTCTCTCTCTCTCTCTGTCTCTCTCTCTCTCTCTTTCTCTCTCTCTCTCGTCTTCATTTCGTACATTTTCAGAGCCCCTCAGAGCCGCCCATTTCCATCGGTTCTTTTACGACAACTTTCTTCAGTTCACTAGACCCTATCTCACTTCACCCCCACCTCCTGTGTTTCTTACCACTTGCTCCACTCCTATCCCCTTATGTTTCATACCACCTCCTCCCCCCCCTTACAGACCCAGAATTCGCCCCCTGCCCTTCCAGACATCGATATCCGTCAGGTCGATGCAGCGCAAGCAGTTGTGTATGCTCGTGAATCTTTTGTCCCAAAATGCTAGAAATAACGACATTTTGTTGACATGTTGTTATTAATGGGCCGCCGATCTACAGTTGAAACGGGGCGGCTGTTCGATTTCTTTGTTCCACCGGATCAAAGACTAGATGGTTTTCTCCGCATTTTCTTTGTTTGTTTGCGCTAATCGGTGTGTGTTTTCCGTTTTATCGTTTTTCAAATAATATTGACACGTATATCATTATGCGATGCAATTGACGACCAAGATGATGATGATAGATCATTGTATTATTTTTGGAAACAACTTTGCATGAGCTGTCTTCCATCCATGTTTATGTACTCTATGTTGTGCATTATGTAATTTATGTGGGCAAGTATTTTTGTGTGAATGCGCGGAATGCAAATCGTGAATGAATGCTTTAAATATAGTCCGTGTTGACGATAAGGTCGTATTCGACAAACTAGGTCATCTGTATTCTAAAAAAAGACCATGAAAATAGGAATTTTATTGACCTCGAATGAAAATTGGTTTATGATGCCATACAGTATTATACGTCTCATAGTGCAAACACATAGAACAGTATGCATCATAAATGTAAATACCATACATAACATCACAAATGAAGCACAGAACAAAGTCATTGTTGGTCGTACATGGTTTTAAAAATCTTTTTGCCAGTCAGTCAAGTCTCTCACTTATCGTCTTGCAGTTTAAAACTGTACAGAGCAGAGTGTAGTCTTCCCATCATGATCGATCGCATTAAGTCATATCCTGATAGTTTAATAATGTAACACTGTCAGGTTGTGGGTCCTATTCGGAAAAGGCCGTAACTGGCACCCTAGGCCCTGAAACTCTGACAGTGTTGAGTAGATGGGGAGGGTCCAGTACTGGGGTAGTGGCTATGGTTGAAGTCGGTATATTATTGTGCTTGGGGCGTAGTTTGTGGTTATAAGTATAATTAGTGATGTTTGATGTTGTTGTGTTTCTTAATTTCGCGATACAGGCAGGTAACAATAATTTCCGTCAAGGTGG
>JAWQUT010000265.1:1122633-1137105 GCA_033807755.1 Ellobium chinense
GGGGAGGGGAGGGGGAAGGGAGAGGAGCTATCCTTTTCGCTTTGGTCTTTTTGCTATCCTGGTTTGGCCTAGTCATTGGTCGAACTTCGATGAACTACCGTAAAATATGCTGTTTTAAAATATGAAGACCCAGAGACATGCTATCCCTTTGAAATGTGAGAAAAATTAGTAGTCTTCAAAGTTACACTGCACTAGACAGACTACCTGTATCTCTTAATCCAGCGCTCAAATTCTTCGTTCAAGGACGACAACTGCGTACCTGTGTTGCCACTATGCCATTGAATGCCTTTAAGAGAAAGAAAACCTTGGATGTCTTTTTGCCACACAGAGTTATCCTCGCTTGCTTCCCAGTGAAGCAGAAAATGAGTTTATCACAAAAATAGGTATGTGATGTCACAATATTCCAGTCAAGGGAAACAACTCCAGCCAGCGTACCTGACAAGAAGGATCACCTGTTGTTTACCGTTGGTAGAAACTTTCGCGGTAAACTTGCAGTAGAGCGATTCCACGGAAAATATTCCATAGCTTACAAGGAAATTAAAGCCACAACCTGTTCAGGGCCGTTCACTTATTTTTCACTAATGTCAGACACATGCTCAGTGGTGCCAGGTGGACCTTTCGACAAGGGGTGCCAATCTTCGCAAGGCACCAATTCTTTTGTTCGCAATCTCGTGCCAAAGGCTTTGTAGCTCCAAGTAGGGACCGTAAGTGTCCAACTTACTGGAATCAGCTTGGTCCGTTTCATCAGGTCAAATAGGGGACATAAGAAATGTTCCAGCGAAGTGACATGACAAGATGGATTCATTGAATTAGAACCGCAGCTGACGGAGATGAAACACCGAGGAACAATCGATAAAATCATAGCTGTCGTTTTGTGGTACTTGACTGGAAATGTTCCACACAGGCATGTATTAACATGTGCAGCGCCCTTGTCCCTGAGTAACAAATCGGGGAATCCCGCTACGAGGGAAAAATGACACTGAGCCCATAAGTTCTTGAGAACAGCGGGACCGTTTGGGGCCTTTGAGAGGCACGGGGCTCTGGAACAACTGTACCCCTATCAGTCTCATGGTTATTCCGGTTCTGGTTCCGTGGAATGTTTCAGTAATAGGCTGGCTGTCGAAGAAATTCTGAAGATGGGAAGATAACGGTGGTTTCCCGTTCTTAAATTGCCTGAGAGAGATTAGCACCAGATAGGTGTATTAGAAAGTTGAGCCGAGCGTTCTAAGTACGCGAGCCTTTATTAAAGTTATTTCCAAAAGGAAGGGAATGCATTTGGGGCTCTGCCTAATATTCCTAAACGACAAACGTAGCTGTGATTTGCCTGCTTTTGTGCCTTGTGAATAATTTGGAACACTCTTGTTCAAAATCTAGATCATAAGTCTCAGTAATGAATTCCAGAACTTGTTACACTTTAAACAAGTCGTAAAAACTAGGACCAGATTTCTCTCACAGCACTATCTGGACATAGTGGTGCGTTTTGTTGGGGTTTTTTTGGCGGAGAGGGAGAGGGTGAGGAGAGAGGAGGGAAATTTTGAATCGTAGATTGTTCCTAGTCGTGGGCGTTTCTTTATACATATTGAAATGCAGCGGTGGTAGTGGTGGGAAGGAGGGGGAGGGGATGAGAGGGGTGAGACGTATAGCTATAGCACAATAATCTACCCTCTCTCTTGCTCCAAGCTACGTTCTTGCTTCAGTCGCTTTATGTTGCTGATTATAAGTTTCAGAGGCATCCATTTTCCCCCTCCCAGCATCTGTAAACTCCTAGACTTCTAACTACAGTGTACTCATATTCTCTCTCCGTGGCAATACGAACATGCAATCGCCTAATTTGTCCATATTACAAAGACCACTTTTAAATTCTGTTTACGCGATCGACTATAATTTTGCTAAAAGAAAACGAAATTTGCGTATCGAAAATCTCCGTCATTTTCATGGAGATTATCTTAGTTTGACTCGGATAACTTCAATAATGACTGATTTATAAGAGCTTGAGAGGAAGAAATTATAGCAGTTAGCGCTGGTTAACGTCTTAAGAGCTGATCTTAAAAATTGAGTTTTTCGAGCTATGATTCTCAGTAACGTCAGTAAGGTTTATTCTTAACGTATTTTTTTATATAAATAATACTTTGGCATGCATGAGATTATGATAATGGTATGTGTTCATGCGGAGGGTTTTTGTTTTAAAATACTTAAGGGAACTTATATGTGGCTTAGAAAGTTTTGAGAAGTAACATATCCCAGAAAGGACCACTCTTGAGACCAAAATGTCCTGCTTAGTAAGTTGCGCAAAGAACAACGGGAAAAATCGCTCTCTAGTTAGTATTTTCACATCAACTTATGTTTGTTCACATTGTTATATTTCAATATTCTTTCAGACATAAGGCTAAGCCAGCCAGTCCTAGCCACCAATCATCCCTCACTGCTCACCCCGACAACGCCAAGTATTACACCAGCTGTCACTACGCATGCGCGCCGGTGGTTCCTAGACAACTCCAGGTATGGTATTCTTTACTTTAAAACATAGAGACTGTGGATTACACCAATCCCCAATGAAGGTTTCATGTAGTTTCTAGACTGAGCCAAAATTCAATGTAGGGAAAATCCAGCACAACCCCACGTCAGTTACGCAAATTTCCGAAAAGCCTTGACTTTACAGCAACCAGTTTAGGCTTATTTTTCAAAAACTAATTGCTATAAGGTTAAAACTTTTCAGAAATTTGCATTACTGATGTGACATTCTGCTGGAATTATCCTATAGCGTGAAACGAGTCGGTAACATGTCAGGTTTTACACTGATTTTGCAATCATCAAAACTATGAAGATGTGCATGTGACCTCGACACCTCAGTTGGCCAACTTTTTTTTTTTTACGTAAGTAAAAATTTATTTTTTTACGTAAGTAAAAATTTATTGCTCCTTGCCCATTATCGCAGAGATGGGAGAGTGATTTCGAGCAAGATGATATTTGCTGAAGTTATTTAATGATCCTCAGGTATCCCTCATGTATGTCAGAAATATGAATATCAGCATATCGTTTAAGGTAAACCTGCGAAAAGTTAGGTTAGTTTATTAGGTATACTGTACCGTAATTTACCTTCACGATCCAGCGGCCACTGGAGCTTGAGCCTTCGGCCTAGTTTATAAAGCTTAAAAATTGGTTCAGTGCGTAAGACAATTTTGGCCGTAAACTGTGGCTTTTTGGTTTTTTGGTTGGGCACAATCTTCGCATCTTTTGGAGCAATCTGCATACACCTTTAAAATATTATGAAATTGTTGTAGATTACCTGTTCATATGTTCTGCCTCTCAACTCACCAAGAAAAATAATCCGCATGAAAACCCCAAAAACAAAAGAGAAAACACCATCCTCCCCGCCGCTGCTCAGCTGTGTTAAAATCTCAGCCCAGACCTCGCTTTGGCATCAGGGGTCATTACGAGGGTTGAAGCTCAGTGACAAGGCTCAAAATCGAGGCTAGACAAAACATGAAGTGTTGGCGTTTTAAGTGGATAGGCCGATACTTGGAATTTGTAAGTATCGCGATACTCAGCCTTCACACTCTGATTTAGATTCTGATACTTAGCTTTGGAAAGGCATATCGATACGTTTGATACCTGTCCTTGTTCTTCATGCTGAGCTCTCTCTCTCTCTCTCTCTCTCTCTCTCTCTCTCTCTCTCTCCNTCTCTCTCTCTCTCTCTCTCTCTCTCTCTCTCTCTCTCTCCAAAGCAACAATAATATTAATAATAAAAATAATAATGATGATAATTATATAATAAATGTCAAAGTAGCGAGCATACGGAAAGTCCTGTGTTAAAGTCACATGTTCTGTAGTCCTACTACCGCCATGATCCATGCTTTCTATATATACACACAAAGAATCCTGTTTTAGCTCTGGGGCCCTTTTACCGTGTGTTATACTGTTAATCTTGCACACAGGGTGTCTAATTTCAACATCCTTAATTACAGCCCAACACCGCTAGGCCGATCGATCGTATCTCTTGTTGAGCAGGTTTTAGATGCGGATGAGTTCACAAAGCAGCTGTTAATGACGTGTCGGGTA
The DNA here is from genome assembly GCA_033807755.1 of Ellobium chinense. NCBI lineage: Eukaryota > Metazoa > Mollusca > Gastropoda > Ellobiida > Ellobiidae > Ellobium > Ellobium chinense. The sequence goes on from JAWQUT010000265.1 coordinate 1,126,693, forward strand.
AACCACATAAATTTGTCATGGACTTTGAGGATTCCATTTATTGGCCTGGACCATGGACGCTACGTTACGTCGTATTGATACTGAGGTCGTTATCAAGGCACTTAATTGATCTCACATAAATTGGGGTCGGTAGTGGAACGGTATCTCTCCTCATCCCCCCCCCCTCCACCCCTTCCCATAAAAAAAGGGTTTGATTCTTCAAATAGTGGCCTATCACGAAATGAGTAGATAACAAGAGGAGAAATTATGGCCTGCTGTGAGCTGTGATTGAGTCATTCCTTCCCCCTTCCCTGGGTACGGTTTGGCGGCGGTAAACAAATCCGTTGGGCAAGAGGTAGTGAAATTTATCTGCACCAGTTCCAGGGGCGGGTTTTAGGGTTCGCGGGGTCCTCAGTCGAAGAGAGGCTGACCACCATCATTGGCTAAAGATAGATGGCGGGAGCTGAAGCATGATACTGAAAAGACTATGGTAGGTAGTCTGGTCATCTCAAATTAAAAAAAAAAAAGTTTTCAAATCGTACATTGCCAGACCAGCCAGAACTTTATGTTACCGATTAATCTGGGTTGGCTTGAAAAGGTTCAAGGTTTAAAATATTTGTCTCAGAGTTCTTGCCGCAGTAGGCATGAAAGGTGGGGAGGGGAGGGGGGGATGTTATGGTTATTGATTTTCTGCCTATTTGAACTTGGAAGTAAAAAGAAACATGGGTGAGGATGGGGATTGGGGCCCCACAAAAAATTCAGGGAGGACCTTGACATCTAAGCAACGTCACGCAACATCCAGCCTCCGCCCTTTTCTCCCCCGTCCCACGCTTCCCCTGTCGTTGTCGGCTACCTACTCCATCGTCGATAACATTAAACTGTTAAATAGTTAGATTTCTGTGTCTTCCGAAGGTGATAATCCCAGTGATCGCCGGAGTTGTTTATTGTGAACATTTTCAGTGCAGGGAACCTAGAAACAAGCCTTGAATAAATCTCGCGTAATCCAGGGGATATTGATATGGCGAGATTTCTGTTGATATGACGTAATTCGCACTCTCCCCGAGGAGTTAACCCACGGGCAGGAAATGTGTTTGACGTCCTTTTTTTTTTTTCCTTCCTGATCATTCACCCTAAGACCCGAACAAAACAAAGCAAAGCAAAAAAGAGCTTGCATAAGCTCCATAAACCATGGGATATTGATAACGCAGGTTTCTCTTTACAAGAGTGGAATCACTGGGTCCTTTGGGGCTCAACATTATCGATATTTTTTGTTATTTCATTGCACTCGATAACTCTCATAACACTTTATGCCTTTATTAATTATTTTCAAAGGCTTCGGGGAGGAATTTTCACACTACCGGTGTGGTATTGATTTAACCAGAGATTCTTGAAATGCTATAGACTAATGATTTTTTTTTCAGTGCCAGTGTCACTTAGTTCATGTTTGAGGCGGATACCGTTGTAAATCATTGTTAGGTATGGTGAATTTGAAAATGGCGGAGTGTGATTTCTATGACTACACTTGGTATCTTAATAAGATGTAGTATGACTGTTAATATATATTTGGAGTCAATGGTCGCGTCAAGAACTTACTATAGTAAATACTTTTTATTTTCAATTCCTCGACTATTGAATGAATTCTGTGTATCGAGCAGAAAACTTATTGATTACTTTTCATTAACATTATATTTAATAATTTTTCTTCTCAGACTACACTGAACGGAGACAGACCTGAGACATCGGTACTACCTCCGGGAACAGCCACAACCAATGGTCAGTACCACCCCGGTACATATCCCCAACACAACTGTCAGCAGATCAACTACCATCATCCTCATCACCATCAACCAGCCCTACAGCAGCCGCGACTCATCAGCACTCCCTACGGTCAGGTTCCTGCTCATACATCCTCCCTCGTCGTTCCTCAGCATTCTCGTTTCGGCCCGACACACTACCGGAAGCTGGACGGGGCCTACAGTTCCTCCAGTATCAGCAACAGCGATCGCTCGCCCGTCTACGAGTCTATAGGGGACACGGACTCTATCAGGGAGCGAGGACGAGGTCGAGAAGCATCAGTCTCCGAGTGCGAGTTCTGTGACTGTGGCGGGGACCGGGGCAGTGAGCATGGCATCTATGCAGGCTACCATGACCCCGTGGTGCTTGGAGATCACTCAGGTCACGGGAACGTTTTCCTGGACAAATTAGGTCAACCTGTGGTCAGGGGCTACCACGATCCGGGATGCATTCGTTCAGCACAGCCTGACGAAGACCCACCAGGTCCTTGCCCGCCAATGTTTATGGACGGCTACTATGGTGATAAGTGCCCACAGACACTACCGCTGAGACCATTACGTGGTCATTCCAGGCAAAACGGAGGGAGCTCGTCCGACTACCAAGATATCGAGCCAACGGAAATGTCTCCCTTAAAGCGAATGAACAGTTGCAATCAAACCGAGGAGGGAGGGGACGGGAAACCTGACGGGGCCATCAGGAGAAGGCCATCTTCTGGGAGCTGCTATAGCAACGGAAGTTCCCATTACAGAGAAGGTAACTACAATGGTCAAAGACGAGCCATTCCAGCACTGCACCCAAATTACTTTGTTGCTTCCCCTGATGAGTTAAGCTGATGGATGTGTTACATGCTGGAAGACAAGTGAGGTAGTCCTGAAAACGTGGAGTCGTGAACGCCTAAACTCCAATGTTTCTGTAGAAGACTCGTGGGTCCAGCCATTTTGTTTGTAGGTGTAATTAAAAACGTTCATGGCTTCAACAGTTGGTTCAATAATATTAGCCGGTCGTGCTCTTTAGGAGTACAGCCCTTCTGCCCCCCCCCCNCCCCCCACAACACAAATAACGAGATAAATGGAATTTGCAACTCTAATTCGCTGATATTATGCACAGAATAGCACTGATCTTCAACTATAAGGTTTTTGTCTTCACAATTCCACAAAACAATTTGACGATACATGTGTTTGCAGTACCCAAGTATATGGAATCGCATGCATGTACCCGCGGGTTTTGATTTCATGGTAAGATCACAATGGAGTGCACACTTGGGAAGAAAATTGAAAGGCGATGCTGGAAGGCAGGGGAAGGATGGAAGAGTGAGAGTATAGGCATCTTAATTAAGAAGGATCTGGATTTGTTGAGAGTTTGATGACACTAAACATCGATTGTTCTTTGTGAAGAGGAGGTCTGATTTTGCCCACTGGTGCAAAAGATTTCTAAAATTTTTTTTAAAAAGCCCACTTTTCTATAAGCGCTTGTTGGAATCTTTAATCAAGAAGAGGATATAATAGATACAAATAATATTCAAATCAATTATTGTTTCTGGTCTCATTGCCAAATGAGGTCATCAACAGGTTTCTTACTGTTCTTACTTTTAAATCTTTTACATAGTTTTTGTACAAACACACTGCTGAAACATCTTGCAACCAACGGCTATGCCATACATGCAACAATATTTCAGCTGACAAACAAGGCTGACAGCAAGATCGCACTCAAAATTATTCAGAAGTAGATTAATCAGATTAGCCACGTGATTAAATATCGCAGACTGGTTTAATTACTTTTCCAGAACCACAGTGCTACGACAAATTAATTTTAATCTGTAGCTGTAGCGACCAGTCTTAATCAGTGTCAGTTTCATCTTCAGCGTGAAAATATTATATTAATTTTGCGCATTTTGAGACATGGTTGTTCCAACAAGCATCGCACGCTAGTAGACGCTAATGACACCCCTGTTTATCAGTATCTCACTGCAGCTTGGCAATGGTTCAGTGTTAAATTAGAAGCCATAATATGACGTATGCGCCTAATTAATAATAATAGGTCTGTGTTTAGTCTCTCGCTTTCCCCTTTCCCTACTTCCTCCCCTCCCTTTTTCCCTCCCTTTTCTCCTTCCCCTCCCCATCTTCCAAACAAAACACAAGCCCCTGTCTTAACAGATCGGGAACAGTCTCGCTCAGGAGAAGGTGGTAGGCTTGAGCTCGTGTGGAAAGTCTATTACTTTGAGCTTAGAATTTAGAAATACATTGCCTAGTGTCGTCTCTGAGGGTCTGGAATTTGCAACGCAAGCGAAAGGGTGAAACAAGAGCACAATCTTCCCCAAGGTTTTGGTGCAAACCGCCATTACAAGGCACGGCAACGTCTCTTGATGTCACCGGGATACTATCACTATCAGAAATAACAGTCTTCGCTGTTCTGTGCCTACGATAAAATCTGGGTGTACAGCAGGTCTTAGATTTAATTATCTGGCATAACTTATCATATACTTTAGATCACTACACTGTACACTTTGCGTATCAGTGCCTACAATATACATGTAGGGAGACACAGAGTGATGCTTTTAGAGATTCAGGGATCCAGATTTAATGTAGTCTTCGATCGTCTGTCATTCACTTTAGTTCCAATAATTAAATCTTTCACACTTTACAACGGACTAAATAAAAAGACGAAAGTAAAAGCAACACTATTAGACTGCTCTGCTTACTTTTTTTTTTTCTCTCAAGTTTGATCACGTTCCATACAAAGGCTTATATAATAAATTTGTTTTCAGATTATCATATGATATTTTAAGCTAGAAAGCAAATTACAGTTACATGTAGAAAACATACATGTATGACGGTCAACTAAATCCAGTGTTTGAGTATTTATACAATGTGAAAATTACACTGCGGTATTATTATGTGGATTGGCTTTTTATGACAGAGAATGTAAATTTCAGAAGCCAATAATCAAAGATGCGTATAATTAACTTGCATGTTTGCCTCCTTGTTGCGTTACTGTACAATAAAATGTGCTGCAGGAATTTCAGTGATGTAACAATTATGATGACGCGCATTACGTCACAGTGCTAGAAAATGGCCATTTTTCACAGTTCTGAGAGAATTCGATGGAAACATTTTTATGATAAAAGCACAAAAGAGTCTGTGTGTATCTTTGCAACGGTGGTTTTTGCAGAATTTAATAGTTCATTTCATTTTTTCGTAGATGGTCGATATCGGCCTTGATCTCATAAACAACATGGCACCCTGATTTTAAAAATGTCTTAACTCTGACTTAGGCCAGTTTCGTAGCACTGCGACAGTAACGTGCATTCATATCTCCCAACTGTATTATGAGGATAAATGATATTCACGGTGCGGTGGTCGCATTTTGCGATCATCATCTGTTTGAGTTGTGGATTATTAGGATAAAGACCCGTGGTATTAAATATTTGTGATTTTGCAACATGGACTGTTAAAAGAGTGAGTATAAGATCAAATTGAGAGAGAGAGAGAGAGAGAGAGAAGGGGTAGGGGGAGTGAGAGACAGAGAGAAGCAGGCGGAAAGAAAGAGAGAGTGCAAAAAAAACTTTGATAAACCGTTCCTTTAATTGATTAATTGATTGATTAATGGATGGATGGATGGATGGATGGATGGATGGATGGATGGAAGGATGGATGGATGGATGGATGGATGGATGGATTGGTTGGTTGGTTGGTTGATTGATTGATTGATTGATTGATTGATTGATTGATTGATTGTTGATTGATTGATTGATTGATTGATTGATTGATTGATTGATTGATTGAACAGGGAATGGCTTGAAACTGTCTTGGAGTTTCTTTCATATGGTTTGTTTATATTTGACCGTTCTCAGTTTTTTTTTTAAATCTGCATAATCATAGATTGCTTGTATGCAAACTTCAGCAATCACACTTTTTCTTTGTCCAGGCGTTTCACCTGCGAAGTGAATGTCTATGTAACAAAGTTCATGTACGCCCTATTTCAGTTGCCTTAGCACACATTTCAGCAAAATTCAGGGATTCTTCTACCTGGTGCTCAGTTCAGGGTTAGGGGCAAGACAAGAACAGTTCAAGCTGAAACTCAAGATCTTTATTAGGCGTAACCAAAACAGTTTAAATCATACGTTGACAGACTTCTTCTTTACACACACCGAAAAAAAAAGTAAAACATTTGTAGGAAAACCACGATAAGTATGCATAAGTATACATTACATGACCAAAAATGCTTGAAGGAAAAAAAATGCACACATGAGAAAGTTCCTAAACTTGTAATGATTGATAAAGTATCGGTGCTGGTCAAAGGGTGCATTTTTCTTTCCCAAACTGCCCCTAACTCTGTCTCATACCTCTGCTCTGAACCCCAAACCAAACACTAGGTAGGAGAGTGTCTGGATATTGCCCACATTGTAAGAACACTGTGCATTTACTGAGCCATTGACAATCATTGATTTTCCTCATGTTGGACAGGGGTCTCAGCTGACCGTTTCCGGTGCCAAGTGAAGCCAGATGGTGTGCACTCCCTTATCGTATCTGACGTACCATCACGTCCTGTTTCCTGTTGGCTGTTCCTATGTAAGAAATGCGCACATAATAATTTGATGATTTTAGCGCTTCAAATACATAATGTAGCGTGAACAGATTCCGTGATACAAAAACGGGGCTACACTGTGTAGCAACTTGCTGGGACCAATGTCAAACCATTGGCGTAGCCAGAATTTTCAAGTGTTGGAGAAAGAGATCAGGTTGAATTTAATGACTTACCTCTGTTAGTTAATGTTCAGCAACTAATTTTTCTTCCGTTTTACCAAAGCTTTCACTTTTCCTTGACTCCCCCCTCCCTCTTCCCTTCGTTCTCCTCCCTCTCTCCCCCCACTTTTCCATTTTCTTGGCACTGTGGCAGTAACTGAGAGGAAGTGCTGCCTCCCTCCGATCCCTTCCCCAAATCCTTCTGGCTACGCCAATGTTTCCGGTTTCCTTGAAGTTCCAAGTTCATTCTGTTGTCGTTCGCGACTTCTGGCTGGCACAATCATTTATCATATCAATCACTTGTCATCATGCTGAATCAAGAACTACATGTATTAAATATTAATAAACATTCAACACTTCTGACTCGTCAGTATGTCCGAGTTGCTGTTGTTGCTGCTGCTGCTGCTGCTGCTGCTGTTGTTGTTGTTGTTGTTGTTGTTGTTGTTGTTGTTGTTGTTGTTGTCAACGTTTGATGTGGTCAAAACTATAATTTCGTCACGCATTTATTTTGTAATCATTCTTCATTGTGAAATTGTTCGGTGGTGTTGTTGAGTTCTATGCTGCTCGTGGTAATAATGGTGACAGTGATGATGGAAGCCACAGCAGTAGAAGTATGGGTGGTAATGTAGTGACGAATTCTGGTGATTTTCTCGCTGACGATGGAAGTGGTTTTGATAATGATGTTGATGGTGGAGGTCATAAGCTTATTGAATTTTGTTGGTGATGTAAATGTTATTTGAAGTGGTAGTGATGGTATTGATGGTGATAATGATCATGTTTGACTATCGCGGTTTGGGNGGGGGGGGGGGGGGGGGGAGGGGGTGATGATGATAATGATGATGATGACGATGACGATGATGATGATGATAATATGATGATGATAGTGGTGGTGGTGGTGGTGCGTGGTGGTGGTGGACATGATGATGGTGGCGGCGGACGTAGTGAACTGTCACCGGGCAAAAGACTGTCTTTCGTTTTTGTTGATGATTCATAGCCTAATGTTTTCGACATCGTCCTTTGTGATAAAGGTTCTGAAGCTGGAAGATGGATGCAGCATATATACTCTTTCCTAACTGGCTTTATTTATGAGCCGTCAGAAACTTTATTATTACCAGATGCGTAAACACTAAACTCATCTAGGGCCTAATATTGTACTTCAATGCAGTGCAGTACTCGAAATAAATAGCCGTGAAGTTCGCAGCCCCAAGTGTTCTGGATACTCCACTTACAAGCACACTGGATCGAATTCGATAAAATATACTTATAGCAATAATAATAATATTTATGCATCACCATATTTTCAGCTTTCCTGTGAAAACCGATAGACAGAACACAACAATACCACCACCACCACCAACAACAACAATAGTAGCAGCAGTAGCAACACCACCAACAACAACAACAACAACAACAGCAACAACAATAACAACAACGAAGATATACTTCCACCCTTTTCATTTTGAAATTAATGTGCAATTAATTTGCAAATGCTTAGATGTCAGTTCCTCACTTTTCTTCATTAGAGATTTACTGTCTTTATGGATCCCTCACATTTTAGGGAACTTTTGTTTTCAAGTTCGGGATCCCGTATAGAACGTTATGGCGGAGTTAGTCATGCGCATATGGCATTTGCTAGCGTTACAATCCTATTGCACGTTACAAACAAGAATCATGATAAAGAGATTCAGTTTATCTATTTGATACCAGGTTACAAATAATATGACAACATAATACGGTATGTAATAAAATATCAATATGCATGACAAATAAATTGACAGAAAAACAACAACAACAACAACATAACTGCACAATATAACCAAATGCAAATTTCAAGTTCATTTCACAGCGTGCAATATAATCGTATCAGTAAGAAATTCCATGTGTGTATGACTAACCTCTCCTAAAACGGATCGTAAGAGATCCAAACTTCAAAACAAGAGCTCTCTAGACTAGATTTACTGAGAAAATATTATTATTGCATTTTCTGCTTTATAGTGGACAACGTATCTTCCCTGTGTTGTGGTTATGGTGGCTGTTAAGGCACTGGCTTATACAAGAAAGTTTACAGCCGGGGGTTGGGAGGAAAAGGGGTGAGGGGAAAAGGGGCGGTAGGAGGAGGGAGACTGAGGCGGAGGCGTGAGGGTGAGGGTGAGGGAAGGTGTCCATTTCAAATTTCTGGCACCTATTAATAAGTCAAATTACTGATTGTGTAGAATCCTATTGATCCATTAATAGGCTATATAAAATTATCCTTTTTGGGAGCCTTGCCAGCCATTGTCAGGGTGTAGAAATATTTAAAAAGATCTGTAATCTAGGTAAAGCACCCAAGTTTAAAGTTTCAGGTACAATTTGAGCCGGCCTTGCAATTGTAAAAATAAAGTGTGTCAGGACTATATTATTATTAGCACGCGGTCAAATATCAGCCTATTGAAAAATAGGTCAGAAGAGATTTTGTGAAAAATTTTGGTCGTTGACTCACCTTTTTCTTCCCCTTCAAAGATCGGGCAAAAGAAGTACCATTGGAGAAATATTCCCATATTACAGTGGAATTGTAGAATCACACATTTTGTTTATTGTAACGCCGAAAGAAAAACTTCCCAGCAACCTTCACAATACAAGAGAGACAACCAATAATATGTTTCAAAAAAGGAGAATTTCAAGTATTATCTCGCCTGTCCCACCTTTTCGCAAGCTTACTGACAGAAACAACCATCATTGCACTTCGGACTTGTCCATAGTGATTCCAAAGGTGCTTCGCAAACTAGTGGTGATGATAATGTTAGCGACCGCTGAATGACCCCAACAGGCTTCCTATGTAGATTTGGGCAACAACCTTCAGACTGAACTGAAAAGGTGTTTTCCTGAAAATCATATTTCTTTTGTTTTGTTTCCGAAAGAAATTTAAACATGCCAGTGCCGTAATGCTTATTATTTTGTTGTTCTTCTGGTAGTGATTCACAGCTTAGATTTAAAGAAGCAAACATTAACACACGTCCCCAATATTCTTCATCTGGGTAGTTTTTTTAGGGGGGCTGTTTGCAAGTCTCTGATGGGAGTGCTATCGCCAAATAACCAACCAACCAACCAACCAACCAACCAACCAACCAACCAACCAACCAACCAACCAACCAACCATCCAACCAACCAACCAACCAACCAACCAACCAACCGACCCACCCACCCACCAACCAACCAACCAACCAACCAACCAACCAATCAACCAACCAACCAACCAACCAACCAACTGACCGACCGACCAACCAACCGACCGACCAACCAACCAACCAACCAACCAACCAACCAACCAACCCACCTACCAACCAATCAACCAACCAAACAAACAAACAAACAACCAACCAACCATCCACCCAACCAACCAACCAAACGACCGACCGACTAACCGACCAGCCAACCAACCATCCAACCAACCAACCAACCAACCAACCAACCAACCAACCAACCAACGAACCAACCAACCAACCAACCAACCAAACAAACAACAAACAAACAACCAACCAACCGATCACCTGACCGACCGACCAATCAAACAACCAACCAACGAACCAGCCAGGCAACCAATCAACCAACTAACCAATCAACCAACCAGTCAACCAGCCAGCCAGGTAACCAACCAACCAAACAACCAAATAACTAACCAACCAACCATATGTGTGTGTGTGTGTGTGTGTGTGTGTGTGTGTGTGTTTATGTGTGTGTATGTTTGTGTGTGTGCAAAGCGTTTAATATACTGTAATATGTATCCCTTTGAAAAATTCCTCACCTAAAAACATAATGGGAGAAGATTATCATTTATTTGGGACTGTCTTCCTTAGATGGTGCTTCTTCTGTTTGATGTTGTTACCATATGCGTTTCAGCAGTGAAAGCACTGATACACCA
>JAWQUT010000266.1:0-15494 GCA_033807755.1 Ellobium chinense
AAACGTTCGGTCACGTTGTCACATCGATGTGACGTTTCCACGATAAACACTTTCCCCAGTTTCCTCCGCCCTTCTGCGCTTCTTGATGATTACTTTGTCTCTCATTGTCCACCCACTCAGACACCTCCTGATGCATACTTTGACTTATCAAGGTTTGTGTCTTGTTGTGTTTTTTTTTTTGACCGAGCTCTTTAATTTCGTGGTATTGGTGTTAATTTACTTAATACTTCTATTTTTTAAAACTTTTTGTTATTAATTCCATACGAAATATTAAACCTTAACAACATTATATATATACATACCAAATGAAGTATCCCGCCACCTCCCGGGTAATAGGAAAGGATGCAGATATCAAACTCCTGTTATTACATTTACATGTATGACATATACTCGTACTATTCTTTTTATAGCATTATCATTATAATCAGACCTATCAAGAAAGATGGTCTCAATACGAGAGTGGGTGAGGTATGTTCGGTTCAGTACCTTGTCTGTTTAGTTACATGGTCTCATATATATATAATTATGTGGTGTATATATATATACATATATGAGAGTGAGTGAGGTTTGTTCGGTTCAGTACCTTGTCTGTTTAGTTAGTTGCTAATTTCTCCTGAAGAAGCCCCACGGGCGAAAATTTGAGAATAAATTTAAGATTTAACCTGTTAATGCGGTTGTGACTTTTCTTATGGATGTATATATACCTATATTAGACAGACAGACAGACAGACAGACAGACAGACAGACAGACAGACAGACAGACAGATAGAGAGATAGATAGATAGATAGATAGATAGATAGATAGATAGATAGATAGATAGATAGATATAAGCCTAATACACTGTACCTACATCTCCACCTACAGACACGCCTACTCGTCGCTTTCATTACATCATTCTCTGTCTCGCTTTTAGAAATAATTTCTATTCCATTTCATATTAGTATTCAAATACGTTTACAATGTGGGATGAAAATGTGCAGGTTGAAATAAGGTTGTTTTACGGGCATAATTTTGAAATGTGGGCTGGAAACCGGCGCTATCTCACAATCATAACCAACGTTATCATCACCATCACCATCATCATCATCATTATCATCATCATCATCATCATCATCATCATCATCATCACATCATTACCATCATCATCATCATCATCATCATCATCATTGATTATGAGTAATATATTAAAAATATATATTAAGGAACTGTCTACCAGTCAATATTAAACAATTTAATAATTATAACACAGTAGGGAGTAAGAATTTCACAAATAAAAATCACAATCTAATAAGAATCCAATGGTAAAATTTGCCAAATTTTCGGTCGCTAGACCTTCATCAGGGCGAATAAAATAATATAATGATTAAAAATGTAACATGTACCTATAAAAGAAAAGAAAGAGCCGACACTAATAAAATCAGCATCTTAGAATGGAGGGTAATGACATATGAAACTGGAATAGATTAGGGGTATACAACAGTTTGTGTAACGTATTTATGAACTTGATTCTTTCTTCTCTATACAGGGGACAAAGAAATGTAAAATGGAAAAGGTCTTCTTCCCCATAAGAACATAATATATATCGTGGAGAGTCAGTCATACTTCTGTTAAACAGGTCCTTTCTTAAACCTAGTATATTTGTTCGTGCCCTCAACTTCAATGTATTTGCATAAAAATTGAGGCCGCTTATTAAATATGGTTCAAAATAAACATGGGTTTTGATTTTACAGTAAAAGTTAAGGGACTTCTTGCTTTCTATTGCATTTTTCCATAAGTTGTGCTTTAAAGAACGGCTGACTCTTTTGTAAACTGGTAAAACAGCGGCGTGGTCATTGGCTGTCATCAAGTGCTCAATGCCAGGTTCTGTTATGATGTCATTAATATATCTTACATAAGGCCATGATAAACTTTTACCATTTATAAAGTTAGTCATCAGCTTATTAAATACAAGTTTCACCAGTCTATGCTCCGGTAGTTTTCGCAACCTTTCAAAGAAACTCAGACGTCTACAATTCATAGGAGATATAACTGGGTCCCACCCAAGATCGCCAAGAACAGCTTCGCAAGAAGGTTGTTGATTGTTCTTTAGAATACTCGTTCCAATCTGGTACTGAAAAGAGTTTAACAATTTAACGCTCGTCTCAGTGTTATTTAACCAGTCAGCTGCGCCACGGCTAATAGCCGGAAGAACAACAGATTTCCACAACACATCACCCAAACTTGCGCGGTTGAAATCAAAATTTTGAGTTAGTGTGCACTTTGTGGAATTTTTGATCCCGATAAACTTTTCTTTGAGATAGTTATTAATATGAAAATTGTCTTTTAATGTCGTGTTGAAATAAATGCCTCGATACTTATATTCTTACATTCTGTTAAAGACGATTTGCATTTAAACGCTCGCCTACGACAAGCACCTTTGACTTCGTCGGGGTAAAATTTGGATTCCATCGTTTACAAAATTTAGAACATATATCTAGGGCATGCGTTAGCTGTTCTTGGTCTGGCATAGTGAGTACAATATCATCAGCAAATAAAAGGGCAGGCACTGTGTGGTTGTCTGTTACCATTCCTAAGCCACTTTCCTGGAGATCCTTTACAAGGTCATTTATTAAGATGCAATACAATGTTGGTGAATAATTACATCCTTGTTTTATACCATTTGGGCACAAGAACCAGTCTGACGAGAACGCAAAATACGCCATACTTTTCCTTGAATATTATATTCCCTGACTGTACAAAACAGCTTATCGCGGTAACATTTGTCAAATGCCTGGGCCACGTCGAGGAATGCCAGAAATGACTTGTCCTTGACATCTCTTCGGAGCGAGCAGAAGCCCTTAAGCACAAAGAACTGGTCTTCAATCCTGCGATCCTTTCTGAATCCTCCCTGCAGTTCCCCAAGTGAACCATTACTTTCTAGAAAGTTACTGATACGTTCTTCAACTATCTTACTGAATACCTTGTAAACTTTCGATGTCAGTGTTATCCCGCGATAATTCCCCAAAGAGGTCTTTGTTCCACTTTTATGTAAAAGCCTAATGATACGCCTCTGCCAGGATTCTGGAAAACGTTCAGTGACATAGAAAAAGCGAAACATGGATAACAATGAATTAGTAAGATTTATGCTGCCACATCTCAAAAATTCATTTGGTATCAAGTCCACACCTACAGCTTTGCCAGAGGGCAGACTTTTTAATATTGTATCGACAACATCAAAGTCAAAGGTTATGTCAGAGAGAGACAAGTGGGAAGCTGGAGCAGCTGAAAAAATCTTCAAGTTTTAGGCCTTATAAACAAATGAAATAATATAATAATGAAAATATCTTAGATGGTATTGCCTGGATAAGAGACTTATAAATATCAATACACTAGTGGAATAGCGTGGCCGGACGGTTAATGTGTTGGACTCACGATCTAAAGATCGTGGGTTCGATTCCCGACCACAGTCGTGCTATATGTGCCTTAGGAAGCATTTCGTTTACATTTTCTTCACTCCACCCGTCTGTAAAATGGGTACCTGGCTCTAGGCAGTAGAAGATATTGTCAGAACGCTGTAAACAGCTGCGGCACTTTGCTCCTTATGGAGTGAAGAAAGTCATAGAATGAACAGGCCTGCTGGAATAATAATAGTCTGAAGTCGCATGAGCGGGCATTAGCCTGGAGACGAGACTCAAAGACCTCATCATCATCATCATCATTATTATTACTATTATTACTACTACTATAATTGTTGATGCCAGATGCGGTCCTTTTCAAGATTTTGTTATTCCAGCTGACCTCTAATTTTTTTTGTCTTGAAATTGGTTTGTGTCGTAAACACAAGGAAACCCTCCTAACGGTGCCTCCCATTTTTTGTTATTATGTCTGCTAGCTGCGCGCGCATGTCACATACTGTCCAGATAAGTCTGCAACGTTTGCAGACAAGGGTTGCCAGGTTGGCATTACGGGATCGAATATCTGCAATTATGCAACCTCCAGAATACTTCCCAACATGATTCTTTATTACACGTAAGGGTGGCCACAAATTCAGTAATAATAATAATGAAAATAATAATACTTATTATTATTGGAATTTACCTCTCTTCTTGACCTGTTACTCTAAAATACTCTACACGGTGGTGCAGTATGTTTACCGATGAGGGGAAGGAAAAATGAAGGATGAATCTACATTTCTTGACTTAGTGAATGTGGGAATGAGGAGAGAGCGGGCAGGCACGAATTAGATTCCCTTCTGCATTTTTTAAAAGAAACCTGCACAGACAGCGAGAAATAAGAAAAAGCGGAAGCCGGGAGACGAAGAGGCGGAAGGAGCGAGGCTCGCTAATTATACATAATGAGGCCAGCTAGGTCTGCAGATAACGATAGGCTACTCTTAAGAGCTTATTTTATTTCTTCATGATGCTTATGTTATCAAATTCTGTGACCGCATGAGAAATCCCGTCGGATATCGCAATCGGTAATTTTGAGCCAGGGCCTTGAAAAGTCGAATTTTGACTTCCTAGGCCAAACTGAGATTTTTGCAGAATTAGATAGTCTATTCATTTATCTTTCGTTTCATGTAAAGTTTATTAATAAAAATGAGGTTTAAATGGTGTTTCTTTTCAGTGTTTTAATGAAGCATCCTTCGCTTAAAGACATTGTTAAAAAGACTTTAAACTCGGTTTTCTCAAAAACTATATATGGCAATGGTAAGTCTACAGATGTGTCCATAACTTTGAAACTAATAAAGATATTGACTTCAAATAAAGTGCAAAGTGTTCAGAAATGAATGGGAACTAATATTATTGACTCAGTTTTTATTTCTGGAATGATGTGGGAAGGTTTTTCCATACGCCCGCACAATTTTTAGATCTAGACTACTTCCACAAACGATAGTAAGACTATAGAAATACATCTTTACCTTCAGGACATATTATTGATCTACACCTTCAAGTCACACAAATATGATAAGTCGTAAGCAATAATGGAGTTTGATTTTACAAGGACGGTATTTCCCTCTACTTGTATGTAATAATACGGTTATCTAACTAACGAGAAAAACATTTCCAGAATAGATAAACGATATATACAATAGCGAAATTAGACCATTCATTTCCCTCGTGTGAGAGAGCGTGTGGACACAAACGCCGCACTAGCTACACGGCGCACAGGAGATTTCAAAACAACTGCCCATACTAAAGAGACAGAATTAATGTTTGATCTACAAGTGTCAATATTATCATTAATATTTTCATAGCTTCCAAATTATTTGCAAGGTCTTGCAGTGCAAACAAAAGGTTAGAGCTCTCCTTCGCACGTTACCAAGAAGATGTTCATTTGAAAACTTCAGTACAAACTTGTACATTAAAGCGATGTACATAAGCGTACAAACTTCTTACTCTTGTCTAGACACTGCGGTAGAAGCAACAGAAGCGAACTAGGCGTCTATCTAATCTCTAATAAGGATGACTTGTGAGTCTGCTTTTCTCTACTCACTTACTATACACTACTTATGAAGATCATATTCCTGTCTAGGTATCTGGGAACTAGAATCGACCAAATGTGTTCTCTTTTATATTTTAAATAATTTATCATTATCATCATCTGCGAACGAGAATCGGACTCATTCTGTGTTGGGTGATGGATGGATATTGTTAGAATTTTTTTCTGGCTACAGTTTTAGTGTCCCTGCATTGCATGCCAGCAACTTATTCTACACAGTATTGAAAATGAACTGAAAGTTGTGTGCGTATCCGCATATGTTATACCCTGGCACTTAATGTGTAATTCTTTTTCAGTGAAATCGAAAGTTATGCTACCATCAAACTCATAGGGTATG
Source organism: Ellobium chinense (assembly GCA_033807755.1). Taxonomy (NCBI): domain Eukaryota; kingdom Metazoa; phylum Mollusca; class Gastropoda; order Ellobiida; family Ellobiidae; genus Ellobium; species Ellobium chinense. Next base: position 5,820 of record JAWQUT010000266.1, read on the forward strand.
TTCAATTTCTAAAATATTTACTCTTTGTAAGCCAGTGCCCTTTGATATTTGTCTTAAATGTTTTTATTCACTCTAGTTTCCATATGCGGCATAAAATAAGGGATGACCAGTCAATGTTTATGACCACTTTTTGTCGGCCTTTGTCAGGTTGGCCTGGCAAGGTTTGTCTACCTGCAGCCATGTTCATGGTTTCTTGAGATAAACCATCGTCATTGTCAACATCTGCACTATGACCTTTATAAAGTAAAAGGGAGTTAAAGGGACAGGGGTAGTTATTTGCTGCACAGCCTAACAAGTACACATTATTATTCATAAAGTTAAAACCGCGTAGAGCTTTCCTTTCGCCTGAGAATTTCTGAGAAAACACAGCAGGAATATCGGGATTCCACCGTGAGCGCCCCATTATTACTTGTGTTGCGCGATGTAAAAAAGCCAGATAGGCTTGCAGACAACTGGTTTAGCCAGTTTCAGGATGTATCTGCACCAATCGCCTACTAACGCTTCTCGTTTTATGACGTCACGCAGCATGAGTAATGGCGGTGTGCCAAGGGTGAAATCCCGTCATTCCCGCAGTGTTTTCTCAGAAATGGTGGGGCGGAAAAAAGAAGTATGCAGCTTAAAGTTCGGGTTTGTTTTGTTTTTTTATATGTAGACATTTTCGGCTGTGGAGCAAATATATACCCCTGTCCCTTTATTAAACCTCCTTGGACGTGGCCTGGCTGTGTTCAGTAGAATCCTTTGTGACTCTGGAGATCACGACATCATCGGCTGCATAAATCTAAGGACGTGATGTAACCAATATCTTCGGTGGGTCAGTGGTATCCATCCTCTGCCGATGCCCTTCCAATGTTCATGAAGCTCGTTTCAGCATGTAGATCATTTTCAGGGAAAACTTCGAACTGATATTCTTCTTCCTCTCTGGGAACGGAGTGTGGGCGTTTGTCGATTTTTGTGGTTCTTTTGAGATTGCTGCAAATACACAGAATATGATCTGTTGTTTTTGTTTTCATCAACAAAAGCCATAGCCACGGCAGCGTACACCCTCTAGCTCAGCTCGTCTATTTCTATATACCTTTATTTTGTTTAATTTTGTTTTCTCAGGATATTACTGTTGTGATTTGTAATTACCCCCTCCTCCCCAAATCAATCTTTGTCTTCATACTTTACACTCACAGTCAGGCTGCGTTTGCTTGCTCCCTGCGGCTCCGCGAAAGAAGCGGTCATTTTTATTCTGAAGCGGTCATTTTTATTCTGGAGCGATCCTAAGCAAAGGACGTATTACTCTATAGCCAAGCCAAGATGGCTGCGACTAATGCGGAAAAGCAAATAAAATAATGCACTGACTTGCGAGTGGTATCCTATACTTCCTACATTTATATCCTTGTGTAACCGGGTGGCAAGGCATATGGTATTTTCCTGGTATTATATTATTAAGGGGGAGAAATGTGAGCTCAGTCTGATAAGTTTTCAGATGTTTCATATTATTTTTAGGGAAGTGTGTCACCAGGCATGTTACCAAATTACTGTCAATTATCAATTTCGAGAAGATGGGCCGTAAAAAACCCACACTAGAAATTTCCTCTTCCTGTCGGGAATTGAACCAGGGTCTCTCAGCTTGCAAGTCTGGATGTGTTACCACTACACTATAGGGACGCTAACTTCACAGCAATTTAATTCTTAAATACCTACTGCTTGCATAATATGTTCCTTAACTTCCACGTGCGAGCCCAGTGCTCACCCGTGACCCTAACGCACTTCCCGACTGCTCACCCTTGCCTTTTTCAGTAGCATACATACCACTGTTGATTCTTGCCATATCCTCCTCCTACACAAGACCGTCAATATGACGTCCCATCAATAGATCTTACACCGTAGATGGTTCCCGTCATTGTGGCAAACTCTGCCTTCCGGTCTTCGCAAGAGACGCCACATATAAAGTAAGTGCGCCCACTTCCGACTGTAACAGTGCGAAGCATTCAAAATCGTACCCTATAGCACCACTTCACCCCTAGAAATTATGTACTCCACCCCCACAAGGCTCTAAAATAATCAGCATTCATACCGTCTGATTATTAAGATGACTTCTCCGACAATGATCACGAATCCAATAACACCAAGAACGGGGCCTAACACAGCATATGTGATGTTGGGACATTCAACCTTGTCATCAAGTGTGGTATCTAGGAAAAAAGAAATATCAACGCAGATCATAGATCTAGTCTCTATATCTCACAGCCAGTGAAACTGAGGCTTATCTCGCTTAATTAGGAACTGAAATATTAGACTGTAGCTTCAATGGTTCACCCGATATCGAATGTTTGTTGTAAAAATGAAAATAAGCCTACTTCAGGAATCCAAAATTACTGGTGTCCTAATTGCATTTTAGCAACTGTAGATAATTTTTTTTTTTTTTTAAGGCGGAGTAGGTGATTTATATACAGAAGAATTCTTATTCTGTTACAGTTCTCACACTCTTTTTTCGTTGACTGTAGGCGATCTCTTGCCATGTCAGTTGACTCTATACTTGGCCCAAAACAATGCCCGGGCAAAACATGTTTCATCTAAACAGAGTACACACATCTCATACCGAACTAATGACTTAAGCCTCATTTTGACTGGATGAAAGACATATAATGTAAGCTCTCGGTGATACCTTGTTCAAATAAATGTCCGTCCGCTTTCAATCTTAACCGTTAGTGTCTATCATCTAGTCCATCCATTCTTTTGTGTTCGTCTTTTTTCCGTCTGTGTGTCCGTATCCATCTGTTTTTTGGCGTCAAATCGTGTTAATCGTGACAACATTCATGTAAAACAAACAAAGGACTCACATCTGCAGGCATTTGCAGTGCCCTTGAGAGTTAGTCCTGATCACACAAATCTCGGGGTTATTGGGATGTTATGTTATGCCCGCGACTGGCCACTGGAAAACATGCACCGCTCGCATCACTGTTTATGTTATGCTTATGCCTACCATGGAATCTGTATGATATTATTTACTGCCGACAATCATTACCCCTTGATTCATGGCAGAGGATAGCCTTTAGTTTTCAACAGTTTCATAGGGCCACCCAGGGACCAAAAAAGAAAATCTCTCATTGATCCTTCCTCACCGTTTGCGGATGACTAGCAAAATCTTATATCCCTGCAAGCAACGACGTTGATTTCTTTATCGGACAAACCCACCCACAAACAAACAAATTAAGTCAGCCTGGCATTTTTAGTTTTATATATGTGATTCCTTGTGAACTAGACTACGTTTTGTTTCCTGCTGCTTAGATATCAAGAGAACAGTGTGACAGCGACAAGTCATTAAAACTTACCTGGCTTTCGTGGCTTTTGTGGTTTTCGTAGAGCCAGAGTGTACTTGAGGGAGAGTTTGTCATTAGACAAGGTGGAGATTTGAAATGTAGTCTCACTGTAAGTGATAATATTTCGCGCTGTAACAATGATTATGAATTCGTCGAATCCTTTACGCTCGAAAAACCATGTCCAACTGTCATCAGATAGCACTGTGTTTCCCTGTACTTGTGTATCATTAAAATATGCAACTCTGCTGATGTCGGGGTACACTATCACACAGAGGGGCAGATTCTTTGTCTCTCCAACTTCAGCATATATAATGTGATATGTGGTGTCCCCATCGCAAGGCCGTGGTGGACCTGTGAAACAAAACAGTGGCATCGCCTGTGTGTATCTATAATCTCTACATTACATTGATCTACGTTATCTTATAAAGATTGGCTAATTCCAAGGTTTGAAAACTAATATTCTAATAGGCTCGACCTGCTTACCAGATGTCCCGATGTGTATCAATGAAATAAAAAGTGTTGTTCCCTTTTTTCTTCTTCCTTCCTACTAAAGAGAAAACATTCGGTAGCTGTGTGAGAATGGAAGTGGATGACAATCAAGCTAGGATGGCACGATATGTATATGTAGTGAAGGGAAAACTGATGTGCGACAGATAACAGTACAAAATGATGTGCAAATGAATAGTTTGTAAAATTATTTAAATGTATATCTACGCACTGTATTGGCATGTGCTTAGAATAAACCAGACTGAACTGAACTGATCGTGTTAACGTGTGGACAAACATTAATATGTGCGGATGGGTTGGATAAAGCAAACAATTGACTCATATCTGCAGGCATTTGCAGTGCCCTCGAGGAATAAGTCCTGATCTCGCAAATTTAGCAACTCTGGGTTTTCTGGGATGTTGTGTTATCCTCGTGACTGACCACTGGCAAACATGCACCTACCTCATCAGTTTTTATCTTATGATTATTGCCACGATGGAAATTGTATATTAATATCTACTCCCGACAATCACTACCCCTTCATTCATGGCCAAGGAGAGTCATTATTGTTTTTATAGTTTCAAGGGGCCATCTTATAGATCCTTTCTCGTCGTTTGTGGATGACTAGCAAAATCTGATACCCCTGCAAGCAACGACGTTGGTTTCTTTATCGGACTAACCCACTCACAAACAAACAAACTAAACGAGCCACCCACGCATTTCTAGTTTTATTTATGTGATTCCGTGAGCCAGACAATGTTGTATTTCCTGCTGCTGAGACATTAAGAGAACAGCATGACAGCGACAATACATTAAAACTCACCTGGCTTTCGTAGAACCAGGGTGTAACTCAGGAAGTGCCTGTTACTACGCACGGTGGAAATTCGAAATGTAGTCTCACTGTAAGTGGTGATATTTCGTGCTGTAACAATGATCATGAATTTGTTGAATCCTGTACGCTCGAAAAACCATGTCCAACTGTAGTCAGACTGCAGTGTGGTACTACTGCTATTGAATACTGCAGTATCATTAAAACGTGCAAATCTGCTGATGTTGGGGTACGCTATCACACAGAGGGTCAGATTCACTGTCTCTCCAACTTCAGCATATATGATATGCAGCGTGGTGTCCCCATCACAAGGACGTGGTGAACCTGTGAAACAAAACAGCACCTTCGCAAGTGTGTTTCTAGGGAAATTTACCATTAAATAGACCTACGTTATCTTTAAAAGGTTGACTAAATCCAAGATTTGAACATTAAAACTAATATTTTGGTAGACTTAATCTGATCACTAAATGTCCCCTTGTGTATCAATGAAATAAGAGTGTATTATTTCGCTCGTCGCTGATCTTTCTTCTTTCCCCCCCCCCCCCNTCTTCCCCTTGTATATGTGTGTCTGCCTGCCTTCTTCCTCTTTCGCTGACGCCCTGTCTCACTTCTCTCTCTTTCTCTCTCTCTCTTTCTCTCTCTCTTTCTCTCTCTCTCACTCTCTTTCTCTTTCTCTCTCTCTCTCTCTCTCTCTCTCTCTTTCTCACATCCTGTTTTTATTCTGCCTGTGTCTGGATCTCTGTTTTATTTTTTCTGTCTTTCCCTCTCCCTCTATCTACCTTTTGTCTATCTGCGTGCCTGCATGTCTATCTATATAATAAACGTATTGTGTGTGTGTGTGTGTGTGTGTGTGTGTGTGTGTGTGTGTGTGTGTGTGTGTGTGTGTGTGTGTGTTGTGATGTGTGGTGTTGTGTTGTGTTGTGTCTGTGTGTTAAATTTGTTGTTCCCGTAGCAATAATAATAATCCGAAGTTGGTTGCTTGATCCACTTAAAAATCAGGATTCTTTGCAAGAAATAATTATCGCTATCTTTAAGGACCGCCCTTCTTAAGACACCAGCCTCTTAATATAAGACATTAAAGAACTGAGATAAATAATAAGATAGCATTCTGTATCTTTACTGGGTATTCATTGTGCTAAATATTCTACGAATTCCCATAACAGAATCAGGCTTCAGTACCAGTAACGAAAACCAAACTTAAAAGGTAGGTAGAGTAAGTACACAAGGATGAGTATTTTTCATACTCTTAACTCACAGTGAACTATGAATGCAAGCATCATAGGATGCTAAGACTCTGTCTCATCCAAAATACCCCTATATTATCAAAACAGCAATAATGTGCTTTGAGCGGCCTGTTTACGAGAAACAGAATGATACTTTACTAGGTGATGAGCAGAAGATATGAATGCCAAACGAAAAAGAAATATAAACAGAACTTGTTTACTTACAGTCATATATTCCCAGATCTATTGTCTCCTTCTCCACTTTCTGCCCTTGCTTGTATTCACATATATATGAGTCCATGTCCTGACATAGAATTTTACTAAAGTTATGAGTAACTGTAGTACCACTACTCTGTGTGAGTGGCAGGGAATCATTTTCTCGCCTTATAAGGAGCAGGGAAGAGGTGGCTGCCACAGCTGTGCAAGTCATGCGGATCACATCTCTAGTGTGTACTACCATGGTTGTATACCATTCCAACGAGGTTATGTTCATCTTTTCTAGGGTAAAATGCAGTAGCTGGGACAAACCTTGAAAGAAATAGAAAACCAAAACTACATCCAGGTGTCATACCTGCTAAGTTAATCAACATCGCTGTCCTCAGTGATGTTGTTGTAGTAGGTAAGTCCTTATTATTTGTGTCGTTGCCACTGTTAAACGTGGACACGCATGTCAAAAGTAATTTTCTGTTTTCCAGTACTTTTTTTTCTCTGGAAATTATCTATGGTGTCTACCAAGACAATCTTGCGAACAAAAGAGCATTGTTCTGTTATTGCACACGTGTGTAATACAACGCAATAAAACGAGCTGGGGTAAGTCTAGAATTATTTCCCTTTCCCAAACAGCGCCAACCTGTGACAAAAATGATGACGTCACTGAAGTTCCAGCACCTACAGACACCTCTATCTAACAATGTATTATTCAGCTTCCAATTAAGGATTTGGTCACCCAACTTCAAAAGTAAAGTTTGACCTGTGTAAGATAGGTAAAGTATTCTGCATATTTATTGCCTCCGCATGATTATGTATGACACAGCTGCCGTTTGCAAGGGCATTATAAGATTCATACCGATGTGTTATCACCCGTCCGCAGAGCACTAGCTAGACAGCTTGGCCGCGGGGGTATAACGTATTTGACCTAAGTTTATGGCCGCCAAGCGCGCAGTGAGTGAAGAATTCGGACTTTGCAGAACGTAACTCTGTAAGTTGCGGGGCAGGTAGAGGCATTATATTATGTTGACAGACACTTGAAAGACTGTTTTATTGAAATAAAAGGGTATCATATGATTTACCTTGGTCTGTAGAACGATGCAACTTTCCTTTAAGGGGAAGCATTTCGAACTGACTGCCAAGTTAGTTTTGCTAAATTATGGACAGCTTTGACTTTATAGCAGTTTTGATTGTTTCTAACAGGGTTTATTCTAAATTTTAGAAATAAACTGGTTTTTGTAAAGGGAAAGAGGTCTCAGGAACCAGTCTAACTGGCAGGTCAGCCTGCAGGAATCAACCATTAAATAATGTCAGTTTCGTCGTTTTCATAGTTTGTATCTTCCATACTGACACTGTTGCTGCATTCACTGCAGAGTTGTTTTGGTCTAGGGTTTTATCATACAAGGCATTATACAGGTGTTAGGGTGAAAAATCACAGTGCAAAGATAAAAAAACAACAAAGGTTATGCCATTAAATTGTTCTCAAAGAGTGTCCGGTATGTTGAAGCGTCAAGAGAACAGTGTACAAACATATCCTTCATACTGGTACAAACAGCATATGTTGAAAAATCTAAACTTGTCATCATGTGTAATGTCTAGAAGAAATGCAGTGTCTAGAAAAAAAGAAAAATTAATGCAGCCCATAGATTTTAGTCTCTGTGTCTCGCAGCCAGTAAAAATGAGGCTTATCTCGCTTAAATACGACCTCAAATATTAGGCTGTAACTGCAATGGTTCACCTGATATCAAATGTTTGTTGCAAAAATGAAGAATAAACTACTTCTTGAAACCAAAAATACTGGTTTTCTGGCTCATTTTTTAGCAACTGTGGATAAATCTATTTTTGTTTTGTTTTGTTTTTTACGGCGGATTAGGTGATTTTTATACAGAAGAATTCTTCTTCAGTTACAATTCTCTCGGGTTTTTTTTTCATTGACTATGGGTGACCCCTTGCTATGTCAGGTGACCTATTACCTTGGCCGAAAACATTGCTTGGTCAAAACATGTTTCACCTAATGAGAGTAAACACATCTCATGCTGATATCTTGATGTAATCATCAAATGACTTAAGCCTCATTTTGACTGGATGAAAGACATATAAATTCTCGGTGATACCTGGTTCAGGTCTATGTCAGTCCGCGTTCGGTCAAGTGTCCATCACCTAGTCCATCCATTCTTCCCGTGCTCGTCTTTTTCCGTCTGTGTCTGCCCATGTCCGTCTATTTTTAGCGTCAGATCGTGTTAATGTGCGGACAAGTTAGATAAAACAAACAAAAGACTCACATCTACAACCATTTACAGTGCCCTTGAGAGTTAGTCCTGATACCGCAAATCTAACATGTCAGGGTTATTGAAACATTATGTTATGCCCGCGACTGGCCACCGGCAAACCTGCACCACTAGGATTACTTTTTATGTTATGCTTATGCCCACAGTGGAAATTGTAAATTATTATCTACTCCCGACAATCACTACATCTTGATTCAGGCCAAGGAGAGTCATTAGTTTTCGATAGTTTCAAGGGACCATCTCATAGATCCTTTCTTGCCGTTTGCTGATGACTAGCAAAATCTAATACCCCTGCAAGCAACGACGTTGATTTCTTTATCGGACAAACCCACCCACAAACAAACAAACAAACTAAACGAGCCACCCACGCATTTCTAATTTTATTTATGTGATTCCTTATGAGCTAAACTATGTTTTGTTTCCTGCTGCTGAAACATTAAGAGAACAGCGTGACAGCGAAAGTCCAGTAAAACTTACCTGGATTTCGTAGAACCAGGGTGTACTTGAGGGAGAGTTTGTCATTGAGCAATGAGAAGATTCGAAATGTTGTCTCACTGTAAGTGGTGATATTTCGTGCTGTAACATTGATCATGAATTTGTTGAATCCTTTACGCTCGAAAAACCACGTCCAACTGCCATGAAATAGTGGTGTGTTTCCCAGTACTTGTGTATCATTAAAATATGCAACTCTGCTGATGGCTGGGTACACTGTCACACACAGAGACAGATTCTTTATCTCTCCAACTTCAGCATATATGATGTGATATGTGGTGTCCCCATCGCAAGGTCGTGGTGGACCTATGGAATAATACAACAGCATCGCCTGTGTGTTTCTACGAATTCTACATTACATAGATTTACTTTATCTTATGAAGACTGGCTAAATCCAAAACTTGGAAATTAAAACTAATATTTTAGTATTTTCGATCTGACCACCAAATGTCTCGTTATGTATCAATTTAAAAAAGTGTTTTTTCGCCTGTCCTTCATCTTCCTTCTCCTCTCCCCCTTGTATGTGTGTGTCTGCCTGCTTGTCTGCCTCCTTCACTGACGCCCTCTCTCTCTCTCTCTTTCTCTCATCCTGTGTCTCTTCTCCCTGTCTTTGTATCTCTTTTTCTTTCTGTCTTTCCCACTCTCTCCCTCTATACCTTCTGCTTGTCTGTCTGTCTGTCAGCCTGCCTGTCTGTCTATCTGTCTGTGTATATTTTTTATACTGTGTGTGTGTGTGTAAGTGTGTGTGTGTGTGTGCGTGCGTGCGTGCGTGCGTGCGTGTGTGTGTGTGTGTGTGTGTGTGTGTGTGTGTGTGTGTGTGTGTGTGTGTGTGTGCGTGTGT
>JAWQUT010000266.1:19495-47287 GCA_033807755.1 Ellobium chinense
CCCCTTATTTTTGACCTGATATGCTCCTATTTTATTATTTAACAAGTAGCAAAAAACCCGTCCCCCTACGCGTGGAGGTCGAGGGCATGGGAGCACAGCACTGCTTTGCGGTTCAGTACCTGTGATCTCCCCTTGGCAGCCTACCCCCCCCCCNCCTTCCCCGGGGGGGAGGGGGGCACGGGTGGATATATATATTCTTCTTTTCTTTGCGTTTTTTTCTTCTTTAAGCCATCTTTGCCACTCTGTAGCGATAATTTCTGTATTCTTTAGCTCCTTTTAACCATTCTCTTACCTCAGTCTGCTTCCTACCTCCTTCCTACCGCCTTTGTTCTTGTTCTACCTGAACTCCCCTCACCTCTCTCTCTCTCTCTCTCTCTCTCTGTCTTTCTCTGCTTTCTTTAGTGAACTCTTATCGAATCCTTTGAAATTTAGCACCCTTATAAAGCCTTAGGTCTCTTCATATGTCTTCTTCTTCATTATCATTATTGTTATTATTATTCCTGATGAAGGAATTGTTAAATTCCGAAAATTTGATATTTCCTTATTATGTGCTTCTCTTTATAGTTTAAATAAAATTGTAAAATACGACACTGGTGGACGCTATTTCATTTTATTTTGTGTGAAACAAATGATGATGATGATGATGATGATGATGATGATGATGATGATGATGATGATGATGATGATGAAGATTCGTATTTGTGACAACATTCATACTGTCTGCGAGCTAGCTCCATAGGTAGGCGAGCGAGCCACATTCGGGAGGTCTCAGATCTCTATACAGGCGGTTGTTCTTTTCGATCTCTTTTCTATGTTTTCCTCATTTCTTCATAACTTTATGTAGCTACTGTTTGATGTATTTAATTACTCATTAATTTATTTAATTAAGCCTCACTTGCTCATCTCATACATTCTGAATTTTCCTGTTCAGTAAAGTCATTATTCAATGTGAGATAATGATGCTGATGATGATGATGATGATGATGATGATGATGATAATGATGACAATTATGATGATGCAACAGCAGTAGGATGCAACAGAGATAAGAGTTAGTTAGTTAGTTAGTTAGTTAGTTAGTTAGTTAGTTAGTTAGTTAGTTAGTTAGTTTGTTAGTTTGTTAGTTAGTTAGTTAGTTAGTTTTTTTGTTTGTTTGTTTGTTTGTTTTATTTGTTTGTTTGTTTGTTTGTTTGTTTGTTTGTTTGTTTGTTTGTTTGTTTGGTTGTTTGTTTGTTCGTTCGTTTGTTTGTTTTAAATATGTCTACTATTGTCAAAAACAAAAAAAAAACTTGAGTATCTTACCTGGTGTGATGACTATTATGCCTACAATCGTGATGAATAAATAGAAACTTTTAAGGTAACTTTTCATTCTCTTAGTCAGCACTGAACTGGTAGTAATTTCGAATCTTAACTATTTTACGACAAATCCTCAAGTCCAAGAATCCCAATATCGATTAGATCGATTATTTTGTTCGTTAATATCGATTAGATCTATTATTTTGTTCGCTATTTACGAGATGTAGACTTGTGGGATATGTTCAACTGATATCAAATATTTCACAAGACAGGTAGATGTGAGGTCACACAGATGTGAGCGTAGCGAAAAGCTCAACGGTAATGTGACAGTATGGTGTAACAATGTCTGAGGACGGTGAAAAGCATCGGGTACAGGGCTGCCGCTTCTGGTGATTTTTCATTAGATTTCGTGAAAATGAGGTTTTTTTTCTAGAGATTTAGTGAAGGGAATGCGAAAACTTGGAAAATGTGGTGAATAGCTGTGAGCGCAAAAAAACCCAGTTAATTTTGGTATTTTGGCCCAAGAGTTACTTTAATTACAATATTGAATACAGCTTTTTTTGGCTTAAAAAAAAATACATAGTCTACAGCTTACTATATTATAACCTAAACTCAGCCTTACCATTACCCTATAAGCATAGACAGCCTACCAGATAGCACTTTCTAAGCTTATTCTAAAATGTAAGCTACAAATACGCTACGTGGAGATCTAGGTCGAGTTCTTGTAATCGCTGCGCGATCCTATTAAATGAAGATGTTTTACGCATTTGTGTTTTGTTTGTTTGTTTGGGTTTTTTTTGTTTGTATGTTTGTTTGTTTTGTTTTCCCCTTTGTTATTAAATAAGTGTGTCCATTTCATATGTCCAGTAATTAATATTTAAATATACAGTAGTTTCAAATGGTTTAAAAAGAGTGTCTCGTGAAATCTACTGACACATTTGGCCTTAGAATCTTTGGCAAGGGATCTTCGTGGCAGTCCTGATCGGAGCAACTCCGTGACAGAAGGGAAACAGAAACAAGAGAACACGTCATATTTCCGGAGAACCTGTCCCATTTCCACAAAGTTTCGGTTGCGGTTCACTTACGTCACACGATATCTGAGGTATGGATAATGGATAATTTACAGAGCTTTTAAACTAAACAGGATCGGGGTATAAAAGTGCAGAATTGTTCAAGTCGTACATTTCTCTTCCGGTTAAAGAGCAAACTATATTTCAAGTTTCAAGGAGACGATATGTTTCGTAAGGTATACCTGTACGTCCCAAGCCTCTTATGGAAACAGCGCTTAGTCCAGGGGCGTAGAGTTACATGTATATGATTATGAATCAGAATGAATTTGAGATTACCAACATATTATTTATTTGTCTAATATAGTTTGATTAATCTTCATGTTTTCTAACATGTTCAAACATCACCTTCGTCCTATTTCTCCTAGGTACCATTTACAAGCATTGACAGTACGATTTTTGTCAACGGGAGATAGTTTTCTTCGCTGATGATCTGAGAGTCTATACACGGTCTGACACATTCAGCGCTCCAATAGCCATAGTGCAATGCACCCAAAGGCAATTTAAAGAGGAAAACTTCTTTAAAAGATAGCAAATAATCTGAGAGAAAAATGTGCTTGCCCGCTGTTCTAACCGCCTTTTGTGTTTGTCTTTACGCAAGATCTCCCTGCACGACTTCCGGTTCTTTTTTTTTTTTTTGTCTTTCGGCTGTGAGTTGTTAATAGTTTAGACCGTACGAGGGATGCTAAAGTTGGCTCTTTTGGAGCCAAAAATTATTTTTTTTACAAATTATTGTTTTCAATTATTATTGTCTAAATCTTGCCCTTTACCTTCCACCAAAAATAAACATAACGATATAAGTGCTATATTACCATAAAAATCACCCTCGCTATGCCCCTGTTTTAGCCACATTATGTACTTTTCCGAAGAAGCATTCCATTGTTGTACCTGCAATGAATCCTGAATCACTATGTATCATGCAGTGAATTATTCCTACGTATATGCTTACAGGCGCAATGCAGCCGTAAATGCATTGAAGCGCCGTAAATTCAAGACCACTTTGGTCTTAACTGTTCAAAGGCGGAGAGGAACTTATTGGTGGGAAGTTTGAGCAAAAATTAACTTAAAGCTATTACCAAAATTATTTGATTTCACTGATGTAACGAGGGACGACTCCAATCGAAGTTTTAACACCAATAGAGTGTTTCTACAGAGAGGCGAGCTGCTTCACAAAAAATCCAAATCAGAGAGATGAATTCAGTACGCTTTGTATGGTGTTGTGTTAAACATGAAAGTTTTATGCTGATAGTGAATAGAAGTCCCATGATGTATGATAATTAAAGGCCTCTGGATTTTTGCAGTCAATGAATCATTTGGTGTCCTGTAAATGTTCACGTTTACGACCCAAACATTGACATTTCTCTGTCAAATTTTTACTAGCGCAAATAAACAAAATAAGAAAACGCCTCAGCTTCCCTAATCCAAAGTGCGACCCACCTAAGGTCCTCAACATGTACATCTCACATGCAAATTTCCAAGTAAAGTGGAACCTCGATATAGCGTTTTCATTATAATATCATATTATTAGGTATGTGTTTCACATGCACGGATCCATCAGTATTTTATCACTTCATTATTCAGGTGGACCTCGATATTAAGAAAACCTCAGTAATAAGTATACTTTTTTCCATGCACCAAGGCGTACTCTTTATCGACGTTCTACTGCAGTTCCATGACATGATTTTTGAATGTTGCATTTCAAAGAGGGTCACGAGTCTCCAAACAAACTATATTAATATCCACCAGGAATTTCCCCTGCAACATCCGGCAGAGATAGTATTGTGTCGTGTGAATTAGTGCACACTACAGTTGTAAAGGGGAGCTCGGTGCAACAGCACCAGTCATACCTGGCTGCATAATAATTTTACAGTGGCACAGCGCCGTTCGCCGACAACTGCTCCCTTTCTCTATTTCTTCATTGGCATGGGCCGTAGACGGACCAGACTTTCATGATGAGTTAAATGTTCCTGCCTGTGTTTTAGTCGGGTAAAATCGGCAAAACAGCACTTCCCTTATTTTTTTTTCTCCTTTTTCGAGATGGTGTGATTCCTGTAGCCAACCGAGATCAAACTTTTTTTTTATTGAGTCAAACGTGTTCGTTTATAGTGCGTTTTGGTGCGTCGGGTATCCCATTTGACAACTTGGAAGCACATGTGTCATTTTTCCGGGCGAACTACTAGAGCAGAGCTGCAGACTTCAAACTTGACGAGAGGGTACAAAAAGATACGTCGGTCATCAGGACATCAAGACGGCCTTCGAAGTTTGCTATTTGGAATCTCTGAAATGAGTAAAAAATTAGAAGAACAAAACAAACGATCCTCCTACGGCTATTCGGAAAGACAACAAAGTTTTCCTAAGTCTTAAGTAGACTTCTGGTATTCCTTCTTTTTCCTAACCACTTCGCTTGGACACCTCAGCTAATTATAAACATAAAACTGTTTTAACGGGTCTACGTGTTTGGTTTTAAAGCGTTAAGAAGAGGATAGGGGTAGGGGCAAGGGCAGGGGCGAAGTTGCCAGTAATCGTGGATAGAGATGGTGTGGGGAAAGGGAAGAAGAAAGAGAAGAAGGAAAAGGAAGGTGATAGACTAACATTTAGCTGGATCGGGGGTTTGGGGGNGGGGGGGGGGGGGAGAGGGAGGAGGGAAGAAACGAAAGCACAGGTACCGGGGCCAGTGGAGCTTAGACTGAAAGTGAAACAAAGGCGAGGGAAAGTAGGACCTGAATCGAAAGATAATGTCGAGATGGGGGATTCATAATCTCCATGAGAAAAAAAAAATGCTGTTTCTCATTATACAAGCACTACTAAGCCTAAATATCTCTCCCTCCCATGCCCTGTCTAGTGTTATGGTAAACAATCGCATACTCCAGAATTTCAGTTTTTGAAAAGTTGCACGAAACTCTCGCGAAGCGCTTCTTTTATCAATTAATATATGAACGATCGACTACCTTGGAAACGCTAGAAGGAAGGTACGAGAGATTACCTACATGCAAAAATCGAGATCATCTAACAAAAGTTTCAACAGGTGAATCTAATGTAGTTTGGAGTATACGGTCTTTTTCCGAAATGCTGCAGTCCTGCCTTTTTCACCTCCTTATCTTACTGCATCTAAACAAAATTAAATGGGAGACAAATTATCTGCTGCCCTTCTCTACTTTCCAGATCTCATGATCCTTCCTCCCATATCCTGCCCGCTTGACAAATTAGGTTTATTAGATCATAGGTTATCTCTGGAAACATACACACACTCAGACAACACGGACACAATATAGAGACAAATATAGACACAAAGACACAGACACAAAGACACGCAAAGACGCAGCCACACAGACACACACACACACACACACACACACACACACACACACACACACACAAACACACAACACACACACACACATACACACAACACACCCACACCCACACACACATACACACACACACACACACACACACACACACACACACACACAGAGATAGCTAGATACTTGGGAGAGAAGTGTAGTGGTTGTAGTGATAATAAACGAGGACACCTGGTTAACTGAACTCTGATGTTACAAAGGCTTTCCTTGTCTTCTTTATCTTGCCACTGGGCCCGATGTTGTTTGTATATATGCTTTTAATGGGCTCGAAAAATTCTCGTAATTTCCTAGGCCAGTGATTTTTTGTCCCAAATTGCCCTCTGTGGTAAATATTGTAGTGTTTGTGGAAAATTTAGAGGAAATCTGAGATTTCAAATAAAGTTAGGACAAGTTTTCCCTGCCCATTTTGTTTAAAAAGCCACGACACAGTCTGCGTGTGAAAAACCTTCTCGCACAATGAATTTGAAGTGGGATGTTTGTAATATGGATACAGTTTATTCTGGACTCTGTCTAGACTCTATAGGTATGAAGATGCCAATACTGTTGACTATATTAGGTTTTACACCTCTCACTAACTTATCCTGGAGTGCCGTGTCAAAATACAGCCATGCTGTTTAGCTCCTCCTCCAATTTTTGACACAAAGCAAAAAATTGCCCCTGAACCATTTAGATTTTGAGAACTTAGGCAGTGAAGCAGACAACCTAATATTTTAGGTCTTTTCACTCAGTAAACAGGGTAACCTTACCCACCAACCAAAGAAGGGACGATTTACTTCCAACAATCTACCTCTTGACATACCGACGAGGAAGAAATCGGGAAAGCGTGCTATTCAAGTTATTCAAGGTATCTATAAAAAATACTTTTGTGACGTCAGAGGAAAGGCTGAAATCTTCCCTGCCTTTCAAACTAGGCCGTGGAACTTCCCAGGGTATCTATAAATATTTTTGCGACGCCAGAGGAAAGGTCGAAACCTTCCCTGCCTTTCAAACTAGGCCATAGTACTTCCTCCTTCTCACAAACCTTCCCCTTTTCAATGTGGAATATTATTCTCCCCTCCTCCTAATCCTTCTCCTCTTCGTTATAACGGTACTGGTACTTTCTCCTCCTCATGAGCGTTATCCTTTACAGTGTAGTATAATGCTTTCCCCTCCTCATAATCCTCTTTATTATAATGGTACTTTCCTCTCTTTATAAGCCCTCGCCTTTTCAATGTAACAGTGCTTTCCGCCTTTCATAATCCTTGTCTACATTATAATGGTAGTTGCTCATTCCTCATATGTCTTTTCCTTTTCAATATACATGTAGCAAATAGTCTCCCCTCCTCACAGTCTTCCTCCTCTTCATAATGGTAATTTTCCTTTCTCACGAGCCTTATTCTTTTAAATAATATAGTGTAATGCTTTCCCCTTCTCATAATCCTTCTCAATTTCATCATAATGATGCTCTTCCTTCTTCATAAGCCTTCTCCGTCTCAATAAAGTCTGATGCTTCTCCCCCCCCCCCCCCCACCTCCTATTATAATCCTCGTTAAATAAAATAATAATTACTTGAATAATAATTCATTAAATTTATAATGGCGCTGGTACTTTCCCCTTCACATAAGCCTTTTTTTAAAAAAAATATAGTATGTTATCCCATTCCACTTTAATCCTCCTTTTCTTGATTATAATGGTATTTTCCCCTCCTCATAATTCTCCTCCTTCCGCTTGAGTATAATGGTGTTTACCCCCGCCTCACAATTCTCCTCTTCTTCATTATAGAGTAGTGGTACTCTCCCTCCTCAGCTCACAAGTTTTCTCTTCTTCCCCCGTCTCAGAGTCCTTCTCCTCTTCACTATGGTGGTATTTTACTCTCCTCTTAACTCCCCCCATTCTCATTATGATGGTTCTTTCCCCACCTCGTAAGTCTTCTCTCCATTATAGTACAATGTTTTTCCCCTCCTCACAACTCTCTTCTTCTTCATTATGGTGGTGTTTTCCTCCTTTAATTCGTCTCCTCTTCATTATAATGGTGCTTTGTCTCCTCATAATCATCCTTTCCCTCCTCTTCACTGTAATAGCATTTTTTCCTCCTTAAAATCCTCCTCCTCTTCACTATAGTATATTGTGTTCCTTTCCTCATATTCATAATTCTCCTTCTTTTGGCTGTAATGGTATTTTCCCTCCCCTTCACATGAGCATAATATTGTTCTGTAGATGTGAAGATGCCAGTGTTTTTTTTTCACCGTTGGGTATATAAGATTTTACCCGTCTCATTAACTTATCTAGGGGTCCCAAGCCAAAATACTTTCTACATATTATGTTGTTTTATCTCTTCCTCCAAGAAAAATTCCCGCTAAACCAATTAGATTTTCAGAACTTAGGAGTGAATCAGGCTACCTAGTGTTATAAGGCTTTTCATAAAGTAAACATGACAACCTTGCCCAACAACCACAGACTTTATACCTGAATGTCTAAGCCTCACTAATTCTGATTTTACAAATATGTATTTGCACCAATCTAAGCCTTTGAAATACAAATCCAACCCCGTTACCCTCTCCTCTCTGATTTTATAGGGACTTTTAAAAATTCCATTTCAAAATGCCAGGTGCTATTGGCATCTTCGTACCTACATAATCCTCTTCCTCGTCACCATAACGATAATATTTTCCCCATCCTCATAATCCTCTTCACTTTAGTCCTCAGAATCCCCATCTTCACTACCTGTTTAATGGTGTTTTCCTCTAGCTCTCCTTGTGATCCTCCTCCTCCTCGCTGTCGCAGTGATATTGTCCATTCCTCATTGTTATCCCTCACCATCCCATTGCCTATCCTCCTTCTCCATTTCAGAATAATAATAATAACCTCTTTTCGCTCCCTTCAGCTTAAAGACGCTTTCGTTTTCGCCTATTCCTTCTTTCATTCTTTCTTCTTAGGGGGAGGGGAGGGGGGAGTAAGAAGGGAGAACTTTTCTCCACGTCATCCAGATCTGTTGGTAATAATCAAAATATCCCATCCTTTGTCATTATCTCTCCCCTGCTCTTTTTGTTTTCCCCACCATATCACCGCTCTCTTGTGCTAGAAGACGACAGTGTTAGTGAGAACAATCTAGTCTAGAAGTTACGTGTAATAGCCTAAGTAGAAGGGCCTCAATATCTTGCCTTTGGTCGTGCGTACTGTACTGTACTGTACTGCACTGTACTGTACTGTACTGTACTGTACTGTACTGTACTGTACTGTACTGTACTGTACTGTACTGTACTGTACTGTACTGTACTGTACTATCAACATTATGTTGTGCTACACACTCAGACTGTGCCAGGCCCGCCGGTTAAAACCAGCTTTCACTCGGCCCAGTTCATCTTTCAGACTTAATAGTTGCCACGTCAGGGGCGGAGGAAGAGAAGAGGGAAAAGTGGAGGGAAATCATGTCTAACCCATGACTGATGGGGCTCAAAAATACTCTGCTCGAGTTCATCCCAACAGACTTCTTAATGTTGTTATTTAAGCTTAACCCACTTACTAGGAGTAATATAAATTAAAGAATAGACTGTTCGAAGGCGGGAATAGGGTGGAGGAGGAAGTGAATCTAGAAACCTTATTTTCATCGGCAAGCCCCCACATCGGTCTGCCATCTGAAAATTTCCATTGCACAAGCCACCGAAATTCATACGTGGGCACATGAGGCCAGTCATGTTTATTTGGGTCGTTTCTAGGTCGTTCGAGGACGTACTTGCGACGTTTACCAATCGATAACCTGACGCAGCGATGCTATTTTAAGCAATGCGGTAAAAGATATTAATAGGCTGAGGCTCGAAAAAGGTGAAAGCAAGTAACTGTAGCTGCCGTGTTTTATTTGTGTTTTACCAATATCTCGCAAAAATACCTTTAACTTTAAGCCGAAATGCCATAACAAATCATTACACTCCCAATCTGCCACTGGTTTTTCAAGCATATACAGATTATGTTCATTACCAGTGATGGTTTGTTCGGTTTTTTCCACGTATTCAACCGATTTTTTCCATGACAGGGCCTCAACAACGTCTGCCAACGTTGTAAACAAGCGCAGTTTATGTTAATGATGGAATGTTCGCTGAGCTCATGCGGGGTATAAAAGCAGCTGGGCGGATGTTGTTGGCAATATCTGCGGCGATGAATCTGTGTGGAGCAGAGATGCGTTCAAGTCGGTTAGAGCGATGGAAGTGTTACAGGAGGAAAAATGTTAGGGTGTTAGATGAAACATGATATTAGTCTGTTAGTCAAGTCTGAATAGGCCTATTCCACCATAATGCAGAAAGAAATAGAGCGGCCGACAAGACTCGGCCGTCGTCAGGAGCTAGACTAGACTAGAACCTATCCCAAACACCGAAATGTGAAACGGGTTAACAAACAAGGTAGACTAGGCTAGACTCGAAATGCCAAAAACTGCCAGCTAGAGATTCTGCAGCAACAGCAACAAGCTGATGCGGACCCAGACGAGATGCGTAGAGAGGTAAGTTGCGTCTGTTTTGTTGTGAGGGATTGAACATTAATTATGCTTTAGAACATGTTGGGTGTAAGACGCCATCCCATTGGCATTGCAATCAAAGTACAGGAGAGGACGGATGTTCCTGAATTTCGACTAGTCTAGACTGGATCTGGTCTAGATCTCCCAGAGAGATCCATTCAAATCTAGTCTAGACGTTCAGATTTATCCAGAAGCTTGTCATGGTTTCATTCAGTAGTGAATAAAATAGTAGAAGATGAAGCTGTTGGGCGTTTCGCCTCCGCTAACGCGAGGCTAGGTCAGGACAGTTGATTGCTGGTGTTGAAATTAGATTAGACTATTGCAAATTAGAAAATTTAAGATGCTACGGTTTTGAAAGATGTGAAAAATTTGGATTGTGTATAGTCTAGACCTAAACTAGACTAATATCGGATGCCAATGGATGTCCTATTTTGTTGGAAGGCTGTTGGCAGACAGAGGTGCTTGCTAAACTAATTTTAGTGGCGGTAGGTTTTTTATGGCATTAGGGTTTGGGACCCTACTTACTAAAGGGGCTCTTACCTACTAGGCTACTGCCTAGGGTCTAGTAGATCTAGAGGTTGGTTATGTGACTGCTTGTCAGCGGAGGACGAAGTCCATGATTTTGGGTGGTGACTCTAAGGCCCCCTTTACTGTGTTTGCAACTTTCATTCAAGAAAATTCCGATATCGTTCGATTACTACTATTGTGTAAAGAGTTTAGAAAAAGATTGGGTATATATGACACCTGTACTTCTTGTAGGTTTAGATAGAATGGAACAAGTTAGATCTTGAGTATTGAATTTGCAGGGCGATGGTTGTCTCTATTGGATGTTGCTCTATTGCTTTGCATGTTCCTATGACATATTCTCATGAACTTCCAGACCTGATATTTTCACTATGCTCAATGTCATTTGTTTCAGAGTAGATGTAAGTCTGACTGTAAGTCGTGAGCATCTAGGGCAGTGTGAGTAAGTTGCTTCATCGCAGGCTTGCTCTTGCAACATCCTTGCTACGGTTATGTCGGACACGCTAAACTACAGCGTGATTGTCACACCGGTGGTCGCGAAAAGGTGCTTATTACATTCATTAATCAAATCTCTGTAACATTTTAGTTGCCAAAGTGTATGGCTATGCCATAGGGTTTTTGACATTATATATATATATTATATTCATTCACCTCGGAGGAGGTTTTAACTGGACCTGATCGATCATAGGTATGGCTGGGGGTAGCTAGAGAGAAAAAAATATGGTCGTTTTCTAATGGCAACTAAAATGTTGTAGTGGAATTAATGATGAAGTAGTTATTGCAGCCTAATTGTAGCTGATCTTTTATTATGAATCATATGAAATGATGATTGAAATTTTAAACATGGCTGATCAGAAACCAAATGATGTGGAAAAACGAGTCAAACTAATCTGAGACTAAATGTCATTGTATTTAGATGCAATTTTGATCTGACAGCAGCGCATAGACTCACCTAACAGGTCCTTAAAAAAAAAAAAGAAGCGAATAAAATATATGTGACTGTGGTGGAGTTAAAATATTGCCATTATAACTTTTATTCCTATGAAAATGGGGGTGACTGATTCTAACTCAGATTTCCTTGGTAGTTTAGATCATATGTTTGATCAAAAGGATTCACAGAAGTTTCATTGACAGTAATTCTGTTGCAAGTTCAAAATCTTGGGTGTATATCTGTAAATTATATAACTAGCAGGATAACACAGACTGAGAAATGAAAAGTAGATGGCACCAGTAACTTGCTTTCCTTTCTTGACTCTGACTAGAACAGCTAGGGAAATAATAGGATGGTGCCGATAACGAATTTACTTTATGGCTAAGAGTTTGAAGAAAGTAGAGATGGCTTATGGTAACAGAAATATCTTTATTACTCAAATATACAAAAGATTACATTGAATCTGGTAGCAACAGTCACTCCTTTAAGGTTTGGAAATGTGTAATATCTTTTTTTGCAATGTTCTTTCCCCCTTTCGGGTGCACAGGTCTTAGGCGCGGTCGACTGAAACGAGATTTATCTTCCTCGGAATGTTACCAGTTCAGTGTGACCACTGGTCACATTACGGTGCCGCCATAGCCCCACGTTTCTTCATATGTCACCGCTAGTTATATGGGAGCACTGAAGTTATTGATGTCGCCTATCCCTTCAAAGATGGTCTCATTATTCTTGGGGGCCAAACCTTTAGGGATCACAGTCCCTCCCACCTTCATATTCTATACATGCCCTTCCAGTGATTGATGGACAAGGATTTCCAGCGTGATATGTATTCAGATTGTTTGTGGGGACTGCATGATTACAGACTTTACAGACTTTAAAAAACTGAACAATGCACAAATATATTTGGTGGAATCGTGTAGAATTTATGAATCCAGGTTACAAAAATTGCACTTTTATAAAACCTGATAACCTTTTAAAAAAAACAAAAAAAGGTTCCTTTCGTGGGGTCATTACACTGTGGAAGATGTAGACTACAAATAGATTGTAAAGCTAGACATGCATAGCTTGAAAAACAACTTCATGAATATTTGGTAAATCAAAAAAATGACTTGAGTAGGAATAATTTTCAAGAACCTCAGAAAGAAAAGGTTTGTCAAACTTTGGTAGGAAATTATGAAACTGGTTACTTGTCTGAACAAGGATGTATGAGAATGTCTTCTTGTCGTCTGCTGCTCTATGTGAACGTTTTTATCTCCTGAGAAAGTGTGACTGTAGAAATTGAATGTCACAAATGATTCTCGTATAATATTGGCTGATGTGTTACAAGACAAGTGTTTTCACCTGAGCCTTGTGTTTAGGGAAGTGTGGTGTATTCTGTCTACGGTTGTTTCTGAAATATGTCTGTTGTCAGTAATAGTTTGTTGTAAAATACATGAACTATGTTTAAAAACTGGAAGAAAAAAAAAGGGTCAGTTATTAAAATGAACATCCCGAAACGTTATACTCTACTTATCCATTTTCTTTTTCATGTTGCGTAGTCCAAAGTAGCCGTCTGATATTGAGTAGATCGCTCAACTTGCATGAACCTGTTTTTGTCTTTAAACTTAGCCGACTTTGTCTCCTTCCTTTCCTCACTTCCAGTGATTCACCAGTTCCGCACGGGTCATTTCATCTTGTTTTGTCATTGTATCTTACTGGTCCTCCACCTTTTTTTTGTTTCAAAACTGTCTTCATGCTTTTGCAGCTGAACCTTTTCTTCACAATTTACAATTCTGTTTAGTCTTTCCTTCCTCACATCAGTCAACTAAAGTGATTTTTTTCATTTCCCCCCCCCCCCCCCNCCCCCCCCAATATTTTTGACTAGGCTCCCCTTTCTCTGCTGCTTTTCTCATCCTTTTTTTCTTTTTACCTCTGCATTCAGACACCATCATTATCTATAGACCTTCCTTCGAACCTGTCCAGCTCATTTTTTCCTTTCAGAATTAGTTGCCATCTCTTTTCCAATTTGCCGTTCTCCTGAATCTCTTTGCAACTCCTGTCTAAAGCTGAATGTCACAGTTATCCTGTACAGTAAAACTCTTTAACATGAGCCTTCATTAGTAGATAGCAGTTTTTATTGTAGAAGTATGGGAATTGGCATTATGCCCTGTATTATTGGAAAATTTATATATATATGTGAAAAACAGAGCCTGAATATAACGGTTGTGCGTGAAAATATAGGATGAAGAAAAAAATGCATAGAGCACCTTCAAATTAGTGTATAAATTGCATTTGACTGTGTTTATGGTAGCGACAGTTACTCTGCACACCCTGCACTAGGCCTTCTGTGCTTGTCTTCTAAATCATTTTGTCACTACTTGAAAAATAAAGCACTCACTTAAAGGTTTAAGAATATGATCCAACGCTTGAATGTCATTAAAAAGTTATTGACTGAATTGAATCATGTCTTTATAACGATATGTATACTTTTCCAGTAAAATGTTATTGTATTTGTTAAATTATAATCATTCAGTGAATGCGTGACCCATTTGCATATGCAGTGCCCAGCTGGCTACAGGCATAGGCAAAAATGCATGCGAAAGTAAAGCATCTGTATGCGCCCACTAGCACTAGTGTTTCCTGCTTGTAAAATTAAGCAAAAGCAGTGTGCTCCCATGAAGTGGGATGTACGATTCAGTTTCATTGTTGTTTCATTGCATTCGAGGTGGAGTTGATTTTGGGTGAAATATGAAAAGTTACAAAATTTAAGTTTTGAAAGACTTAAAAATGGATGAGGGATGAAAACCCAATTTTGTATATAACGTGTAAAAAAATTCATATTCTACTTGAAATTACACCATTTCATTTCAAAAGACAACATTTTACATTCATGACATCTCCGCACCTTTTTACTGTATATTGGTTACTATGTTTCAACCAGATGGTTTTAGAGGAAAGAGGAAAAGCAAAGAGCATAATGCGCATAAAATAAATGGCACATATACATCTAAATTTTTGTGACTTTTCATACATATTTGGCTGGTTAACTCGGGTGGTGGGGAAGAACATAAGGACTTCATGTTATTAGAGTTTCACTGTACAGTTTTTTCTTCATTTTTGTATGGCAAATCCTATCTGTCGTCTTAACTTAATGGTTACCTCAATTTCTGTCCTTGCGTCTCTGCTCCTTGCTTCTTTACCACCTGTACAATTTGAAAGGATTCCCTTGTGCATTCACCACATTACACATGAAAGGTTGGTCTGTTTTAAAAGGGGGAATTCATAAATTTGTCTTGATTTCATAAGGGAGAATGGTATGTGAACACGTAAGGGGATCCTTTTGCTCTCTGTACGGCACACAAGAGAACAGCATTGCATTGCAGAACAAGCACACACGTACACAAAACAACCCGCAACAATTCCAGTCATCCAGTCCAGTTCATAAAATCTGCAGATTCATATCAGCCCTGAAAAAAGTTACGTCTATGCCTACTATTAAGCAAAAAGACTGATACACAGGGCACAGGCATGCTTATTACAAAAATTCATCATGTTAAGGAAGGTTTGATAATTTGAAACATTTATTAACCCCAAAATAACCAGCAGTTTGTTTGGTTAGTGCAGTGGTATGGATTCTGTGAAATACATTTAATGTAAAATACAAGGATATCCTGCATTTTCCTGTTACGTAGGTTTTTTTCATTAGTAGGTTTTTTTCATTAATCGTTAAACCTGTGATTTTTGTAATAAGCATGTGTGAATGTACATTTCAACATTTTGACAATTCCACTCCTGGCCCCACATGAACACTACTCGTTCACACAACCAGCGAGACAATATAGTACAGTGGGTAAATGATGTCGAAATTCATGGGAAAACGGGGCGCACCGAGTCGACAAATTCTGAGGGACAGGTTTGGGGTACACGGAGCAAATGTTTTATACATTCTGATGGAAAATTGGGGCACAGGTGACCTCGGTCATATCCCATTCCTGTATGGCAACTCGTACAAATCTTCACATGGTACTCTTGAAACCGGAGGGATGTTCCAGTCGGCCATAGAGAGGCAAAGCAGATGCGAGTGATCTGAGCTAAACTAGTTGACTGTTGATGACCCAGGGTGTGTCTTCCTTCCTCACTGGTGTGGTCCCACATGTTGCAGAGTTGTCTGTACCGGTACTTTTGGATTTTACAGCCGTTGTCCTCTTCTCCCTCTTCTGTCTGCACAAGATGTAGGAGATCAGAGTACATGATTGCGTCTCATTGTGTTAACGGGAGAGAAAAAAATTGCAAGGTGGTAGGTAACTTTCACAGTGGTAGGTAGATGTATGAATGTTTTATTATAGCATCAGCACATACTGTAGTGTGAGTGATGCATAAACAAATATAATGACAACTTTAGCAGTAGGAGAAGGTGTTAGTAGAGTTGCACACATTTAGCTGTAGTGTGAAAGGTATCTTGATGTCTTGTTGCTATATTTACAGACCTAACCGCAATTTACCGCAATTTTGCTGGGGTGTTTGTTTTTTTTTAATGTAATGCTCTTGGTGGGAGGTGG
Source organism: Ellobium chinense (assembly GCA_033807755.1). Classification (NCBI taxonomy): domain Eukaryota; kingdom Metazoa; phylum Mollusca; class Gastropoda; order Ellobiida; family Ellobiidae; genus Ellobium; species Ellobium chinense. The sequence continues at coordinate 35,699 of JAWQUT010000266.1, forward strand.
GGTTTGTCAGCAAGAACAAATGCATGTGATTATGCCTAGGTAGGCATTTGCGCCACAATGTCTTTTCAGCATTTTGAGATGTAGGTGACAAGATACACATGGTCATAAGCTACATGGTCTCAATGCAGACATCGATGGTCATTTGGGTGCTCTGATTTTACCACCTGTTCAAGAAAGGCCATCTTCCGGCATATAGGTCCAACCCTCTGACTTTACAGCCTTCTGCCCCAAGACTTGACAGCCTTCGGGTCCGCCTTCCACACTTTTTAATGGCCTTTTCTTTATCGGGTCAAACTTCATGATCTTTTGCTCTGAAAGGTATTGTGAATCTTAATCCATGCATTTACCTCTAAAATTATTTTCAGGAGTCGGTTTTGTAAGTTACTCATTTTAGTAGATCTGAGATAATAAAATATAAGGATGATGCATGATAGAAAGTTATAAAAGATCTGAATCTTTAACTTTAACAATAATACAAATGTCCTAGTTTAGGTAGTTTTGTGATTTGAGGACAGTTTCATTCTGAAACAGTTTTTAAAAAATCCTGTCTGATAATCATCATGGTTGTTCTCTTGACCTCATTTTTGTTCGATTTTTACCTTGATTAGTAGTAGTCAAAAGACCTTAAACTTGAAATTATATATAGAGATGACCATTCAGATCTCTTCGCTTCTGAAGTTTTTGGGAAATGTTTATAATTCGACATCCCCGTAAAATATTGAAAAGGATGGTCAAATTTGAGTTATCCTGACAATTGAAATTCCAGAGTAAAGGTAATGAGGCAAGATTGTGCAAATCATGTTATCATGTATTTAATAGAGAGCATGCAAAGTTTTATAATTGCGTCTATGTTTGGTTCAATCTAGGTGCAAATGGTGCGAAATAAGAGTTCATCATCAGTTAGTTTAAGCTTTAGGTTTTGTGAATAACTTGCTTTCATCGTTGAAGTGGCTCAAATACTATTTTCTGCATCACATGTATGCGCAATAAAGAGTTTTCTTTCCAGCTTGCTCAAGAATGATAAAGTTCTGAGGCAGTTAGGTTCAACATAACACTTCTGCACGGTGCATTCCTTCCTTCCTTCCTTCAGTGGCTGGGAACTGGAATTTCATTCAGACTGCCTTGTTTTTATTGCTCCACTTTCAGCAAAGTCCAAGCTTCAGAAACAGTTTTTGTGTTTGCAGCATGTTTGTCTGACAGGAGCCTTGGTTTCTGCAGATGACATTTTGTAAGGCATACATAATTTCATCCACTTAGTAGATCCAGTATTAATATGAGCCATAATTTTAGTTGAAGCCTTATTTTCTCGATAAGAAGACCGGAAGGTGTTTTTGTTGGGTTTTTTTTTTTTTTCACACTCATGGTAAGATTTCTAGAGAAGAATGGGGTACGTATTTTGTCCCGGTTTCAGTAATTGCCAAATTTTCTTACTTTAGCCTCAATATATGTATTTCTCAGTGTTGTGACAAAGTGTTATTTTGTGAACATTTAAATAACAGACAGACATCACATGCAAACCACACACGCATCGCATTTAATTTCAGCACATTTTAGGTGATGAGCACAAGAGCACAGGTGTCTGCAGAACAGGTTGCAGGAACAGACCTCTAGATTGGGCTGGGTTCCCTTGAAGGGCTTGAGAGGGCAGACTCCATTCTCAACTTGGCCTTGATGTCCTTTTCCTGACTTTAACTTCTGTATTTGAAGGTTCAGTTAGACATAGATCTGTGTTCACCTTTATTTTAATAACATGGATAATGGTATTGGAAAATTATGATATTCTGAGTGTATTTCAGTGTAAACAAGAAAGTATTATATTGGAGTGGATGAGAGATTCAAAACTAAAAATCTGATGCCAGCTTGTTTAGGTGATGTGACTTCCGCCATAATTTACTCTTTCCATATATCCTATTACATCCTGACTGCCAGGTATCTTGACCTTTTGCGATGTAAAAATATCTGCTGTTATACGGTATACAAGTGTATGGTGTGTAGCTTATCAGTGTATGGTTCATTGACTGATTATGAACCAGCAGTTTCTGGTCTTATGTGGAATACAGCAATAATAATCTTTTAATAGTCATCACCATGTCGTGTGGATATGTTCTTTTGTTCCTTCCATCTTGTCAAGCAAAGAATTTCAATGCCTCTTAGTTTTCCTGATGCTCTGACGATCAGGCAGTTTATTCTTTCTCTTGTGTTATTTAATTATGTACAGTTAATTCTATTTTGCCTTATGGCTTAACCTTGCCATGCTTTTTTCTCTCCAAGGGGTTCTCTTTAAACCTGTTTTTCAGGTTAAGCGCAATAGGATGAATTCCTCTGTCCCTGTAATGCTGCGGATTGGTTCTCACAAGAGAGAAAGCGTGTTACATCATGCCAGGGGCTCCTCCTTAATTGTCTAAGTAGTGATTTGACAATTTTGCCATCTTCCATGTCTGTCTAATTAGACGGTTACAGTGAATAGAAAATAAGCATTATCAAAGACATTCTGTGTTGGTCATCTGTTGTTATTAAAATATGTGCATGTGCTACATTAATAAGATGAAATTAGATTCAAATTTATGTGTCTAACTACAACAATGAATAAAAAGTGACAATACCTGTTGAATAGTGACAAGATTTCGTAAAAAATTATCATCATATGCAAATCCTTGCAAATGAGAAAGACCTTGCAATTGCCTACCAAGCATATAAAACCACATTGAAGTGTCACTAAAGCTGTGCATTGAAAATGGTATGATTGGTTACTGTAGCATTTCTATCAAATTGTCAAAGACATTGCATTATGGTACCATGACAATTGCCTCTTGAAGTGTTGGTGAAGGTGTTTTAGGAAATGATTGTCCCTTATGTTTGATGTTACAAAAGAAAAATTTGGAATTCAGTTCTGAAGACATGACAAACACTTCTTGTAAGTGTTTGACAGAAGCATGTCAGAAAATGCAACATTTGGTGAGCTGCAAAATGCAGCATTGAAATGATACCAACAAATGGGTTATCCTCAGTTGGGTGTTTTGAAGAAAATTGAGAGAGGTGAAAGTATGATTAACATGGGATACCATGTAGGTGTTGGGTCAACAGATTGTGACTTTCCAATTTAAAGGTTGTGTTAGCCTGGAATAGAATGGAGGGTTAAACAATGCAGGTGAGAAAGTCTAATGGGAAGTACGTGGGATGGAAAGGAGGATTATGTTTCTCTGTTTATGGATATCTAGCAGGGTCAATAACTTGCTTGAATAACGCTGCTAGATATCCATAAACAGTCCTGAAAACCCAATAATGAAGAAATGTAAGGCAAGCTGAGTCGTGAAACCTCATTGAGGTTTTTTGAGATTCACAATTTTTAATATGGAACAAACACTTCAGTGAAGTGTTTACAGTATTATTTGTAGCATGCGCTTGTTTAGTGTTACTGTGTTGACCAAAGGAGGGATAAAGAAGAAAATTGTGAAATCTATTGTGTACAGTAATTTCAGCTTTAAACACATGGTCAACGCTCAAGGAAGTGTTGACTAAAATACTGCAAAAATAGTTATGGCAGTCACTAATGGGTTGTTGTGTTTTATTAGTTTATTCAAAGTTTGATAGTGCATTTCACCTTTGTAGACTACACAAACTTGAAAGCTTCAAACAGAATTGTGTGAAGAAAAACCTTAAATATGATGAATCGTTCCATTCTCATGGGTGCCATAGTTTTCATTATTATGAACTAGCCTTGTAGACATACCATTCCTTTCTGAAGACAATATCAAAATGTGCAACTTTTTAGTGGTGTGAAAAACAAATAGAAAATATGTTGATAAAGAAGTAGGTATGATGCTCTTTCATGTCAGAAGTGGAGTCTTGCGTATACTGTGAAGTGGAGTCTTGCGTATACTGTATACTGCGTTCAGGAGTTTGGTGGCTTTACTGTCTGTTGATGATTGCGTTGTCCTTGATTGTTGCAAACAAAAATACCAACTGCACTTGGTTTTACAAAAGTATATAAAATCTGTCATTATGGTGTTCAGCTTAATCATGTTGGGCCACCCTGACCCGTGTTTGCAATTGAGAGTTGTGTCCTTTCAGGAATTTCCTGCGTTTGTTATCCGCCAACATATTGGCCAAAGAGCTCTGAATGGTGAGAACAAATTGGTTAGTCTATTCAGTTACTCTTGTTACACAAACAATGCTGCCTTTGGTGATGATTATATGCTTTGAATGTATGAATTGATGGATATGTTAGTCTTAAGGGACGAGTACAAAGAGGTTATGAGAATAAAGAAAAGCTGTAGGTCCATGTCTTTTTGAAGACATTAAGAACACTTCATTGAAGTGTTGATAGTTGTGTAAAAGGGAGTTTGACTGGTATGATCAAACTTTAAGGCATTTTAATTTCAAAGATACAACCCACACTTCGGTGAAGTGTTGTTGGGAATGGGTCAAACATAATACTGTTTAGAATGAAAGGGGTTTTATCCGTATGTAGCATTAGTGAACAAATCTGTTGGCGGGTACTCAGGAGATTGAACTGACATATTTGCAAAGGTTTTGAAGTGGTGGATGAAAAATTGCTATTGAGATTATAGGAAATGCTATTTTGCTTTTTGAGAGAAATGCTGCAAATGATTGAGAAATTACATTGTCAGGAATGTTGTGAGTACAGTAAATGAAATCACTGCGGGGAGGATGGATAACCATGTAGAGTAAGGTGGGCAAGTTGATGATGATCCCCCAGAAGTACGCACAAGAAATGGTGCTCTTTTGTAATGTGTTTGAAATTATATTTTATGTATACACTGCTTTGACTGCGTTAGTTCACAGTTTTTATTACTCTGTATTGCGTTGTCCTTGATTGTTGTGTGCAAGAACATCAGGTGCACTGTGTTTCTGGAAAGGTAGTAGAGTGGTCAGTTACTCTGATTATATATATGAAAAATGCTGGTTTGATGGTGGTAATATGCTTTGAATGATATGGGTGCATTAGCCTTGAAAGAACAAAGAGGTTAAGAGAAAGGTGTAAAAACTAATTGGTCTATTTAGATTCATCTATGTCTAGATATAGAGGCTAGACTGAATCTCAACACAATGGATGGGTTAATTTCAAGTGGAGAATCATGGCATAAAAAAAAACTGGGAGATAGGCCTACATGGGATCAGTTAGATTTTGCACGGGTTGAATTATGATAAAGGCTTAACTTGTCTCTTATTTTTAATCTATTACGAGTTAGAAAGAGAAATTGTGCAGTGATAGGTTAGGAAATTTAACATCCTGATTAAACTTCATAAAATGAAGTAAAAGTCAAACTCGTTGGGACCATCATGGGAGGTTCGGATTACCAGAACTCTATTCCCCCACCCCCCAAATTCTGCGAGCCCTAAAAAAAAAAGCTGTTTTGAGCGAGTGTGTTGGAGTAGTGATAGCCATGAGGAATTTGCAGTCTGCAAGCAATAAAAAGGTTTTCTTTTGTCTCCGATGTTTGATGTTTGATGTTTTCTGTTGCGAGTGATCATAAGCCTAGGCCTAGAAAACAATTTATTTTTTAGGTAGCACATGTAGACAACTGGTAGTACTAATTTGTGCGAGCACATCTTGGAGTTCTGTGTCACCAAATGCGTGATTATCTATATATATTTTTTTTTACCCCATGCTGCCACCCGGCATTCCCTGTTTACTCTAATTTTGCTCTTCGAATGAGGATACTTTACTATATATGCAAAGAAGAAAAAAATCGACAACTTAATTGCGCATCCATTTACGAGAAATTTGATTAATTCCAGTTCAAATTAGGTGGGCTCGACTGTAATAGTTTTCAAGTAATAATGCTTGTTAGAAATTTATTGGTAATATTTTTCTCATGACCCACAGTTTGTGGTACTTGTAGATTTTGTAGACAAAAAAAAATGATCTGTGAAATCTGATCAATTGATGATACTCATGTAAAGGAGACCGAAAACTAGATAGGTTATTAATGATGAACCAAAGAATTCTTGAAGTGACCGATATGGCGGTTTGTATACATCGCATTTGATGTGGGTGCTTCATTGTCGCTGGATGAGTGCATTGTCCTTGATCAAGTGCTCTTCATTTTCAAACAAAATACAAACGCTCATTTGAATGTTGATAGAATCATGTTGGGCCGCCGCTGCCTGTATTTGACAGTGAAATTGAATCATTTCATGAACATACTGGGTACATCATGGTGAAAATTTGGACCAAAAAGGTCTAAAGGGCAAGAACAAAATTTTTACTGAGTGGTCGGTTACATACATTGATTACACAAAAGCTGCTGCGTTTGCCGATTGTCATTTGATTTTGATTTGAATGTGATGGGTGCGTTAGTATTCAAAGACGAGAACAGAGGTTTAAGAGAATGGTGTAAAAAAAACCACTGGTATGTATAGAAGCACTGTCATCAGTGGCTTTATTTTAATTAATAGTTATGAAATAGAGATGTACACTTCATTTTTCCTTGGAAGTCACAAGGAAATGCCTTTTTTTTTTTTTGAAATGTTTAAAGAGCCGAGTCAAATAAAACATAGGAAAAGTTTAACAATTCATTTAACCATTCCAATGAATGTCATAGGCATCGTATCTTTGGTAGGATCAAAACGAATGTATTAAATTTGAAGACATGAAATGGGTAGGGTAAAGGAGAAGGTAGCATATGGATGAATAGTTTGCATAATAATCTATTAAATTATACCTCATTGCAATATTAAATTATACCTCGTTGTTACAATTAACACATCAGTAAAGTGTTAATTAAGAATCATGTCAGAGTACTGTGAACTTTTGAGTTCAGTATACCCCAGACTTGACAGTTGTGTGTGAAGAAATTCAGAGTAGGCTTTCCTGAAAAACAATTTTAATGCGGTTTTGAAATAAAATTTTAAGAAGTCATTTTGCAGGGGTCTATTAGTTAATTGCATGGTAATATTTATGTGGAGACAAGTTGGAATGCATAAGAAAGACATTGTTAACGTTTTTATATCTGTATGCCCGGTTATTATGAGATTAAATATTGGGCTCTGCATTCTCAGAAAAATGACAAAATACAGAATTACCGGTAATAATAAATTTTTGCTAGCTACCGTTAATTCACAGATGTTGACTCCCATTAAGTCTGATACATACAAAAGGAAGAAATAAATGACATGTTAATGGTGAGAAAAAGAAATAGAAAATATGCTGACTGAATGTAGGTAGTGATTTGTCCGTTCATTGTATTATTTTGCTTTGAGTGTGTAAGACAAGTGTCTTAAGTAAGCATGACCATTAGAAATGTGGGTCACAATGATTGTTGGTATTTGCACATGTAGATTCCAAAGACAAACTAGAAAATGGTGCGAGATGGGTGAAATATCCATGTAAAGGAGGAAGAAAAATTGTTGCACTTGATGAAATTGGCTGCTTCAGTCTCTTGATGAATGCATTTATAATAAACACTTCATTCATGTGTTGGGTCACCGTCGCCTGTGTTTATAAATGAAGTTGGATTGTTTCATAGATTATTGTGCGACTCTACTGGGTTCATATATTGGCCAAAAAAGATCCTGAATGATAAGAAAGAACTTTTAAAAAATGCTGCTACATCGGGCTTAATCATCAAATGCTTTGAATGTGATGGGTGCATTACTTTTGGAGACGAGAACAAACATGTCAAGAGAATGATGTAAAAATTAATGGTTTATAAGTGTGCTGAGATAACTATATTTAGTGATAATATCATGATGGGTATAAAGAAGTTCTGTCAATCCATTTTAACCTGAAGACACGAGAAACACTTCATTGAAGTGTTTATAATTCATAGAGTCGTGTCAATTAAATTCTAGGAAAAGCGAGTTAGGCATTCCAATGAATTTGGTGAACATTGTATCTTTGATGAGTATGAGTGTATACTAATTTTGAATGTATATGACCAACATTTCTGATACGTTGTTGGAAAGTGTCGAGCAACATGACATTCCAGGATACGTGCCGGCGCATAAAATAGTAGTGAACAAATCCATTGGGTGTAGGTGATCATAAATGGTGTTTGAAAATATATGCTGATTGAAAATATATGCCGATCGAAAATTTGGTTAATCTGATTTGTCTTTGCGAAAATGCTGCGATAGGTTTATATAGTATGAGGGCAGGAGAAAAAAAAAAATTGTATACAATTGTCACATATGAAATGTGTATTGAAAACTGTTATGGCGACTGCAGTTAATAAATGTAGGTGTTCAGTTCATTGGGATAAAAATGGGTATCTTTAAAGAGTTGTGAACACGGAACGTACACTTCAGTGGATTGTTGGCAGTTTTGTATCGGATCACTCTGATGGGTGCAATCTCTTTGATTGGTATGTTATTAATGATCATCGTGGACGGGAAAAAAAAAATTGAAATAGGAGCATAGCCATAAATAGTTGGTGAAATATGCCGTCAATTTTAATTTCGTTATTGCGATATAATCACATCAGTGAAGTGTTATTAGAATCATATCAAATTACCATGAATGTCGAGTTCAGTATTTCCAGTGAGACTTGCGGTGTAAATTGTAAATGAAACTTTATAGTTGTGAAAAAATTTAAATTAATAGCATGTCCTCATGCACATAAGATATGGAGGTTTTGGCATAAAACTATAAGAAGTCATTTTGAAGCGGTTGAATAGTTAAGATCATGGAACATGAGGTAGGTTTGAATGCAAAACTAAGACACTGTAACTTACTGTAAGGTTTTTCTATCTATAAGTATTGAAATAAGTATGCTGGGTTAATATGAGGTTTATTAGGCTTCTTGAGAAGAACAAAATGACTTAGATATGATGAACTTGTGCTAGCTATTGTTAATGTACACATTATGCTAAAATCAAGATTAAACCCCAAATTAGGTGAATTCATTTCTTTATCCCAGCCATTCCTCGTCCTATTTTGTCCAATCTGATCAAGTAGGAGAACTTGTTCAAAAAATTAATTTCAGTCATAGCATTTTTAGAATTGAGGGGTGTCAAAACCAAACTACATTGAAGGAGTGTAGATAGCAATTACGATTTTAATTGTCCATTATTGTGTTGTTTTGCGTGGGTAGACAAGTGTCTAAGCCTGACTGTTTGCAATATGAGCAACAATAATTGTTGATACTTGTAGATTCAGATTTAAAAAGATAAAATAGAAGATGGTGACTAGAACAAAAGGATTCAGAGAAAGGAGAGAAAAAAAAAATTGGTTGAATTTGGCTCCTCTTAAGTCCCTTGATGATTGTGTTGTCCTTGATTGCTGTGAGCGATAGTCCCAATACACCTTGTTTTAAAAGACTACAAATACTTCATGTAGAATCATGTAGGTTCACATCCGCCTGTATTTGAAAACGGAGTTAGGTTGTCTCATAGATTGTTCCATGGCTTTACTGGGTTCATTACTTCAATATATATATATATATATAATATATTAGCCGAAAAGTTATGATTGACAAGAATATAATTTTAATGGATTGGTTAGTTATTCTGATTACACGAAAATTGTTGCGTTCAGTGATGGTCATGCTGTGAATGTTATGGGTGCATTATTCTTGGCAGATGAAAACAATTGGGTTAATATAATGGTATAAAAAATAACACTGGTTTATAAGTGTGCTTTGATGACAATCAGTGCTAATAAATTATACTTCGCTGTTGCGATAAACATATCATTGATGTATTAGCAGAATTGTGTCAAACCGCCGGGAATGTCGAGTAATTCTAATGAAACTTGGACAATTGTGAAGAAATTAAGACTATAGGATTTTCTGAAACAAATAAATGAGTACAACGAGTTTTTTTGCAGCAAACTATAAGCGTTTTTTTGCAGCAAACTATAAGCGTTCATTTTGAAGAGGTCATTTTGAAGAGGTCGACTAGTTTAGAGTATGGTAACAATTATGAGTGGTCGTTCAGAGTATGGTAACATTTATGCGGAGGTATGTTCAACGCATAGTGAAAACGTTGAGTTGTTCAATCTGTGTGAAATAAATTTGCCCAATTATTATGAATTAAATGTTGGGTTTTGCATTCTAAAGTAGAACAAAATTGATATGTAGAAGTAAGGGTTGTGATGAACTTCTGCTAGCCATTGTTAACACATTATGCTCAAATCCACATTGATTATGTCCTACATTAGCGCAATCCCTCTTTATGTCAATCCATTTCCTTCTCCCAGCTCCATCCCTTGCTCCAGTACACCCTAGCTGATCAAGTCTCTTTATTTTTTCACCCCATTATTTGTGGCAAAAAAAAAAAAGGGGGCATTAGTCCATAAAAAAAAAGAAATCGATTTCATTCAGTGGCAGCTGAATTGTAATTAAGGGAAAAAAAATTGGCTTGAATCCTCACACTTTCGGATAGATAAATTCCATGTTGACAAGGATGGCACAAAAAAAAAAAAAAGTGGAAGACAGGTTGGATAGGTTAGATTTTGTCTAGTTTAGATTGTAGTGTTTAAATTATAATCAGATACTGGTAGGGGTTAAAGAGAAATTGTACAGTGGTAGGTTACAAAAACCAACACCCTGAATAAGCTTCAGAAAACAAAAGTTGGGGACTATTGATAGGCTAATCATGAACATAAATAGTAGTTGGCAAGTAGGAAGGCCTGTGAAAAGTCTGTTTTGATCGTAGTATGTTTAGAATTAAGCTGTTAAGTTCAGGCAGAAGAAATGAATGACATGACACTGGTATCAAAAACAAACTAAAAATATGTTGAACAAGCAGAGGTAGAGATCACAATTTGTCCATTGTTTTGTATGGGTATACAAGTGGTTTAAGAATGACCGGTAGTCTAAGATTCGATCGTAGAATGACCGGTAGTCTGAGATTCGATTGTACTTTGATTTCTCTGATTTAACTTTGGAAGAATGGGCGATCAGTTGAGAGTTACATTATAAGTGAAGTGGTGAAAAGGTTGGGTGTATACCGTACAATTGTTACACTTTTAGAAAAATGTATAGAAAACATTTCTGACAACTGCGAATGAGAGATGTAGCTATTCCTTCATTAGTATGAAGATCCATATCTTTGATGAGTTGTGATTGCAGGATTACACTTCAGTGTTTTGTGTTAGATCACTCTAATAAGTGCGTTATGAATGACCTTTGCAGGAAAAAAAAATTGTAAGTAGGAACATAGGGCTGAATAGTTGGCATAATATGCCATTAAATTGTACTTTGTTGTTGCAATAAACACAAAAGTGTTCGTGATCAGATTTAAAGTGCCGTGAATGTGAAGTTCCCCTTTTTTGATGATACATGAATCATAAATGAAACTTGACGGCGTTTAAGAAATTTACATCAATAGAAAAAAAGTTGCACAAGAGTTTAACAAGATTTTGGCACAGAACTAAGAAGTCAATATGAAGAGGTCATTTAGTTGGGACATGGTAACATTTATATGGAGGTACATTTGAATGTATAACAAGGAGTTAAAATTATTTGATTTAAATGAAATAAGTATGCCCGGTTATTACGAGATCAAATATTAGGCCTTGCATTCTTAAAAGAACAGAAGACTGACAGAAAGATAAGGGTAGGATGAACTTTTGCTAGCCATTATTAATTTTCACATTATGTTGAAATGCCCATTGCTTAA
>JAWQUT010000266.1:60501-89153 GCA_033807755.1 Ellobium chinense
TAGATCGTTATTGACCTGACAAACACTTCAGTGAAGTGTTGATAGACTAGTATTAAAATACCCTGAATGTTAAATTTAGTATTCCAGTTACACAGTCTTGTATAAGTAACTTCAGCATTGTGAAATTCGCTAAGACTAGGTAGGATTTCTGGCTACCGTACTCGGGGAAAACTCCATTGAGGCATGAGCATAAAATTCCAGGATTTATATTTGCCGTGGTTGATTAGTTTTATAACCAGTGAGTTATAGTATTCAGTAGAGCAGTTTATCCCGTGTGATGCTCAAGGCGAAAAACAAAAATGCTGCGCTCGTTTATGATAATAACCAATAATTAAACATGCTAAATGCGATAGCTTTGAAAGACATCAAGATATTGTGGGCGAGAGGATAGTATAAAAAAATGCACACATTTATAGGACCGATCTGATCATTAGTATGAAAGCTTCATCATAACTGGTATAAAGAACAATAGCAGATCCATTTTATTCTTAAAGATGAAGGGGAATGTGTTGTCCATTTCTTTTTGAAGACGTGGAACGCTTCATTGAAGCGTTTACAGTATCGTGTCAAATGAATCCTTAAAAATGTTTTGAAACATTCCAACCATTATGGTAGCCCTTGTATCTTTTGACTGGTAGGCATTGCATCGTTGACTGTATGATAAAAATTAATTGGTGTATTTTTAATTTTCAAGACATGACCAACACTTCATTGAAGTGTGGATAACAACATGTCCGGCAAAATACAAGTCAGAATGAATGGGATACATCTTCGTGTATTTATTAGTGAACAAAACAAGTCATTGTATAGAATTTGCGTTTGGAAAGTATGGCAACAACTGGAGAGGTCTATTGAATTGACATGCGTTACTAGATTCCATTAATTGTTACTTGTGGAAGCGCAATTTGTATTTGCAAAAAAATATTTGCAGCTAGTTGTAAGATACGTTTATGGGTTTTGATAGATCTGCCCAAACAAAAAAAATGTCTTTTGACAATTATGTGCTAAAAGGTCTGTTAAAGACATTTGAAAACCATTGTAGTTGTTGAATATATCTATTTGATTGACTCGGATGGAAATGGGGATATTTCAAGAATTGTTTTTACCGAACCAAGCGTTTGCCGTTTGATGCATGCAATGTTATTTTTGGAGGCTGGATATGTATTTGCAAAAAAATATCTGCAGCGAGTTGAAAGTTACATTTATGGGTATTGGTAGATTGGACTATTAATATGTGCTAAAAGATACTTGAAAACCATTGCAGTTGTTGAATGTATCTGTATGGTTGATTTAGATGAAAATGCGGATTTTTCAATAATTATGGTTACCGAATAAAGTGTTTGCAGTTTGATGCGTGCAGTGTTATTTGTGAAGGCCCGATATGTATTTGCGGAAAAATATCTGCGGTAAGTGGAAAGTTATATTGACAGGTAATGGTAGATCTGACAAACAAAAAAAAATGTTGGGTTTTTTTTTTACTATTTATACGTGTTAAAAGGTATGTTGAAAGGCATTTGAAAACCATTGCAATTGCAGAATGTATGTGATTAGTTCACATAGGTGGAAATGGAAATCTTTCAAGAGTTGTGATTACCAAATAAAGACAATAGTAACCAATAGAAATGTAATCATTAATAGTTTGCAGAGTACACTTTTATGGCATAGATCGTTATTGACCTGACAAACACTTCAGTGAAGTGTTGATAGACTAGTATTAAAATACCCTGAATGTTAAATTTAGTATTCCAGTTACACTGTCTTGCATAAGTAACTTCACCGTTGTGAAATCTCTAAGACTAGGTAGGATTTCTCGCTACTCGGGAATACTCCAATGAAGCATGAGCATAAAGTTCCAGGATTTATATTTGCCATGGTTGATTAGTTTTATAACCAGTGAGTAATAGTATTCAGTAGAGCAGTTTATCCCGTGTGATGCTGAAGGTGAAAAGCAAAAATGCTGCGCTCGTTTATGATATTAGCCAATAATTAAATGTGCTAGCTTTGAAAGACGTAAAGAAAGATATTGTGGGCGAGAGGATAGTATAAAAATTGCACACCACGTGACTGGTGTAAAGAACAATAGCAGATCCATTTATTCTTAAGGAGGCGGGGGAATGCATCGTCCATTTCTTTTTTAAGATGTGGAACGCTTCATTGAAGTGTTTACAGTATCATGTCAAATGAATCCTTAAAAATGGTTTGAAATATTCCAACCAATATGGTAGCCCTTATATCTTTTGACTGGTAGGCATTGCATCGTTGACTGTATGATAAAAATTAATTGGTGTATTTTTAATTTTCAAGACATGACCAACACTTCATTGAAGTGTGGATAACAACATGTCTGGCCAAATATAGGTCAGAATGAATGGGGTACATCTTCGTGTATTTATTAGTGAACAAGTCATTGTATAGAATTTGCGTTTGGAAAGTATGGCAACAACTGGAGAGGTCTATTGAATTGACATGCGTTACTAGATTCCAGTAATCGTTACTTGTGGAAGTGCAATTTGTATTTGCAAAAAAATATTTGCAGCTAGTTGAGAGATACATTTATGGGTATTGGTAGATCTGCACAAAAAAAAAAAAATTGTTTTTTTGACAATTATGTGCTGAAAGGTCTGTTGAAGACATTTGAAAACCATTGTAGTTGTTGAATGTATCCGTTTGGAAATGGGGATCTTTCAAGAAGAGTTGTGGTTACCGAATGAAGTGTTTGCAGTTTGATGCACTCAGTGTTATTTTTGGAATGCCGATATGTATTTGCGAAAAAATATGTGCCGTGATATCAAAATTACATTTTATGGGTATTTGTAGACCTAGAAAAAAACAAACTGTTGTTTTGACTACTAATATGTGCTAAAAGGTGTGTTAAAAGCCATTTGAAAACCATTGCAGTTGTTGAATGTTTCTGTTTGGTTGATTGAGATGGAAATGGGAATCTGTCAAGAATTGTGGTTACCGCATGAAGTGTTTGCAGTTTGATAGGTGCCGTGTTAATTGTGGAGGCCCGAGATGTATTTGTGAAAAAAATATCTGCATCGAGTTGAAAGTTATATTGACAGGTAATGGTAGGTAGATCTGAACCCCCCCAAAAATTTTTTATTATTATTATTATTATTAATACATGATAAAAGGTATGTTGAAAGGCATATTGAAAACCATTGCAATTGCAGAATGTATGTGGTTAGTTGACAGAGATGGAAATGGGAATCTTTCAAGAGTTGTGATTACCAAATAAAGGCGATAGTAACTAATAGAAATGTAACCATTAATAGTTTGCAGAGTACACGTTATAGCATAGATCGTTATTAACCCGACAAACACTTCAGTGAAGTGTTGATAGACTCGTATCAAAATACCCTGAATGTTAAATTTAGTATTCCAGTTACACTGTCTTGTATAGGTAATTTCAGCATTGTGAAAATCATTAAGACTAGGTAGGATTTTTCGCTACTCGGGAATACTCCATTGAGGCATGAGCATAAAGTTCCAGGATTTATATTTGCCATGGTTGATTAGTTTTATAACCAGTGAGCTATAGTATTCAGTAGAGCAGTTTATCCCGTGTGATACTCAAGGCGAAAAACAAAAATGCTGCGCTCGTTTATGATAATAACCAATAATTAAACATGCTAAATGCGACAGCGTTGAAACACATAAAGAAAGATATTGTGGGCAAGAGGATAGTATAAAAAATGCACGCATTTATAGGATCGATCTGATTATTAGTATGAAAGCTTTATCATGACTGGTATGAAGAACAATAGCAGATCCATTTATTCTTAAAGACGCGGGGGAATGCATCGTCCATTTCTTTTTTAAGATGTGGAACGCTTCATTGAAGTGTTTACAGTATCATGTCAAATAAATCCTTAAAAATGTTTTGAAATATTCCAACCAATATGGTAGCCCTTATATCTTTTGACTGGTAGGCATTGCATCGTTGACTGTATGATAAAAATTAATTGGTGTATTTTTAATTTTCAAGACATGACCAACACTTCATTGAAGTGTGGATAGCAACATGTCCGGCAAAATATAGGTCAGAATGAATGGGGTACATTTTCGTGTATTTATTAGTGAACAAGTCATTGTATAGAATTTGCGTTTGGAAAGTATGGCAACAACTGGAGAGGTCTATTGAATTGACATGCGTTACTAGATTCCAGTAATAGTTACTTGTGGAAGCGCAATTTGTATTTGCAAAAAAATATTTGCAGCTAGTTGAGAGATACATTTATGGGTATTGGTAGATCTGCACAACAAAAGAAAAATTGTTTTTTTGACAATTATGTGCTAAAAGGTCTGTTGAAGACATTTGAAAACCATTATTGTTGTTGTACAAATTATCCGTTTGGAAATTGGGATCTTTCAAGAAGTGTGGTTACCGAATGAAGTGTTTGCAGTTTGATGCCTCAGTGTTATTTTTGGAATGCCGATATGTATTTGTGAAGAAATATCTGCCGTGATATGAAAATTACATTTTATGGGTATTTGTAGACCTAGAAAAAAAACTGTTGTTTTGACTATTAATATGTGACAAAAGGTATGTTAAAAGCCATTTGAAAACCCATTGCGGTTGTTGAATGTTTCTGTTTGGTTGATTGAGATGGAAATGGGAATCTGTCAAGAATTGTGGTTACCGCATGAAGTGTTTGCAGTTTGATAGGTGCCGTGTTAATTGTGGAGGCCCGAGATGTATTTGCGAAAAAAATATCTGCAGCGAGTTGAAAGTTATATTGACAGGTAATGGTAGGTAGATCTGAACCCCGCAAAAAAAATTTTATTATTGATATTATTAATACATGTTAAAAGGTATGTTGAAAGGCATATTGAAAAACATTGCAATTGCAGAATGTATGTGGTTAGTTGACAGAGATGGAAATGGGAATCTTTCAAGAGTTGTGATTACCAAATAAAGGCGATAGTAACTAATAGAAATGTAACCATTAATGGTTTGCAGAGTACACGTTATAGCATAGATCGTTATTAACCCAACAAACACTTCAGTGAAGTGTTGATAGAGTCGTATCAAAATACCCTGAATGTTAAATTTAGTATTCCAGTTACACTGTCTTGTATAAGTAACTTCACCATTGTGAAAATCACTAAGACTAGGTAGGATTTTTCGCTACTTTAAAAATACTCCATTGAGGCATGAGCATAAAGTTCCAGGATTTATATTTGCCATGGTTGATTAGTTTTATAACCAGTGAGCTATAGTATTCAGTAGAGCAGTTTATCCCGTGTGATACTTAAGGCAAAAAAGAAAAATGCTGCGCTCGTTTATGATAACCAATAATTAAACATGCTAAATGCGATAGCGTTGAAACACATAAAGAAAGGATATTGTGAGCAAGAGGATAGTATAAAAAATGCGCGCATTTATAGGATCGATCTGATTATTAGTATGAAAGCTTTATCGTGACTGGTATAAAGAACAATAGCAGATCCATTTATTCTTAAAGACGCGGGGGAATGTGTTGTCCATTTCTTCTTGAAGACATGTGAAACGCTTCATTGAAGTGTTTACAGTATCATGTCAAATGAATCATTAAAAATGTTTTGAAACAATCCAACCAATCTGGTAGCCCTTTTATCTTTTGACAGGTAGGTATTGCATCGTTGACCGTATTGATAAAAATTAATTGGTGTACTTTTAATTTTCAAGACATGACCAACACTTCATTGAAGTGTGGATAGCAACATGTCCGGCAAAATATAGGTCAGAATGAATGGGGTACATCTTCGTGTATTTATGAGTGAACAAGTCATTGTATAGAATTTGCGTTTGAAAAGTATGGCAGCAACTGGAGAGGTCTATTGAATTGACATGCGTTACTAGATTCCATTAATCGTTACTTGTGGAAGCGCAATTTTTATTTGCAAAAAAATATTTGCAGCTAGTTGAGAGATACATTTATGGGTATTGATAGATCGGCAAGAAAAAAAAAAGTGGTTTTTTGACAATTATGTGCTAAAAGGTCTGTTGAAGACATTTGAAAACCATTGTAGTTGTTGAATATATCCGTTTGGAAATGGGGATCTTTCAAGAATTGTGGTTACCGAATGAAGCGTTTGCAGTTTGATGCGCTCAGTGTTATTTTTGGAATGCCGATATGTATTTGCGAAAAAATATGTGCCGTGATATCAAAATTACATTTTATGGGTATTTGTAGACCTAGAAAAAAACAAACTGTTCTTTTGACTACTAATATGTGCTAAAAGGTGTGTTAAAAGCCATTTGAAAACCATTGCAGTTGTTGAATGTTTCTGTTTGGTTGATTGAGATGGAAATGGGAATCTGTCAAGAATTGTGGTTACCGCATGAAGTGTTTGCAGTTTGATAGGTGCCGTGTTAATTGTGGAGGCCCGTGTTAATTATGGAGGCCCGAGATGTATTTGCGAAAAACATATCTGCAGCGAGTTGAAAGTTATATTGACAGGCAATGGTAGGTAAATCTGAACCCCGCAAAAAAATTTTTATTATTGATATTATTAATACATGTTAAAAGGTATGTTGAAAGGCATATTGAAAAACATTGCAATTGCAGAATGTATGTGATTAGTTGACAGAGATGGAAATGGGAATCTTTCAAGAGTTGTGATTACCAAATAAAGGCGGTAGTAACTAATAGAAATGTAACCATTAATAGTTTGCAGAGTACACGTTGTAGCATAGATCGCTATTAACCCGACAAACACTTCAGTGAAGTGTTGATAGACTCGTATCAAAATACCCTGAATGTTAAATTTAGTATTCCAGTTATAGGTAACTTCAGCATTGTGAAAATCATTAAGACCAGGTAGGATTTTTCGCTACTCAGGAATACTCCATTGAGGCATGAGCATAAAGTTCCAGGATTTATATATAACCAGTGAGCTATAGTATTCAGTAGAGCAGTTTATCCCGTGTGATACTTAAGGCGAAAAAGAAAAATGCTGCGCTCGTTTATCATAACCAATAATTAAAAAATGCTAAATGCGATAGCGTTGAAACACATAAAGAAAGATATTGTGGGTAAGAGGATAGTATAAAAATGCACGCATTTATAGGATCGATCTGATTATTAGTATGAAAGCTTTATCGTGACAGATCCATTAATTCTTAAAGACGCAGGGGAATGTGTTGTCCATTTCTTCTTGAAGACATGTGAAACGCTTCATTGAAGTGTTTACAGTATCATGTCAAATGAATCCTTAAAAATGTTTTGAAACATTCCAACCAATCTGGTAGCCCTTTTATCTTTTGACTGGTAGGTATTGCATCGTTGACCGTATTGATAAAAATTAATTGGTGTACTTTTAATTTTCAAGATATGACCAACACTTCATTGAAGTGTGGATAGCAACATGTCCGGCAAAATATAGGTCAGAATGAATGGGGTACATCTTCGTGTATTTATGAGTGAACAAGTCATTGTATAGAATTTGCGTTATACTATTTTAGTAAAGCAGTTTAATCCGTGTGATACACAAGGATGGAAAAAGAAATGTTTTGCTCTGTTACGATAATAACCAGTTATTCAACATGCTAGATGCGATAGCTTTGAAAGATGTAAACAAAGATATTGTGGTGAGAGGATAGTATGAAAAATAGTAGCAATAGTAGATTCATTTATTCTAAAAGACATGGGGGAATTGCGTCGTCCATTTTTTCCTGAGGACGTGGAATGCTTCATTGAAGATTTTACAGTATCATGTCAATTTGAAAACGTTTTTAAAAAAGGTTCCAAACAAATTGGTAGCCATTATATCTTTGACTGTTAGGCATTGTATTTTTGACCAGTATGGGGAGTATTTTTAATTTTGAAGACATGACCAACACATGTCAAGCAAAAATACAGGTCAGAATGAGTTGGACATATTCTCGTGTGTGGAATTTGCATTTGGAGAGTTACACTGAATTGACATGAGTTGCCAGATTTCATTAATTATTACCTATGGAATCGCGAAATTTGCATTAGCGAAAGAATATTTGCAGCGAGTTGAAAGTTACATTTAAGGGTATTGGTAGATCTGAAAAAAAAAAATTGATTATTGACTGTTATTACATGTTAAAAGGTTATTTGAAAACTATTTCAGTTGTAGAATGTATCTGTTTGGTTGACTCAGATGGAGATGGGGATCTTTCACGAGTTGTGATTACCGAATGAAGTGTTTGCAGTTTGATGCGTGCGATGTTATTTATGGAGGCCGGATACGTATTTGCGAAAAAAATATCTGCACAGAGTCAAAAATTCCATTTATAGAGGTTATGGTAGATCTGAACAAAAAAAAAATGTTTATTGACTCTCATTACGTGTTGAAAGGTATTTTGAAAAGCATTTGAATATCATTGCAGTTGTAGAATGTATTTGTTTAGTTGACTCGGATGGAGATGGGGATCTTTCAAGAGTTGTGATTACTGAATGAAGTGTTTGCAGTTTGATGCGTGCGATGTTATTTGTGGAGGCCCGATAGATATTTGCGAAAAGATACCTGCAGCGAGTCGAAAGTTACATTTATATATATAGGTTATGGGAGATCTCAACCAAAACAAAAAATTTTTTTGACTGTCAGTACATGTTAAAAGGTATTTTGAAAAGCATTTAATACCATTACAGTTGTAGAATGTATCTGTTTAATTGACTCAGATAGAGATAGGGATCTTTCAAGAGTTGTGATTACCGAATGAAGGGGTTTGCAGTTCAATCACCCTGATGTGGGCGATAGTGACCATTGTGATAGAGAAATGTAATCATAAATAGTCCGTAGAGTGCACTTTTATAGCATAGGTCATTATTGACCTGACAAATACTTTAGTGAAGTGTTGATAGACTCATATCAAAATACCCTGAATGTTAGATTTAGTATGCCAGTTACACTGTCTTGTATAAGTAACTTCACCGTTGTGAAAATAATTAAGACTAGGTAGGATTTCTCGGTACTCATAGGAATACTCGAATGAGGCATGAGCATAATGTTAAAAGATTTATATTTACTGTGGTTAATTAGTTTTGCAACCAGTGAGCTTATATTATTCGGTAGTGCTGTTTATCCTGTGTGATACATAAGAAGAAAAACAAAAATGCTACGCTAGTTTATGATAACTAATAAGTGAATGTGCTAGATGCATTAGCTTTGAAAGACATAAAGATATTGTGGGCGAGAGGTTATTCATGGTTATGATATACACGACCGGACCATAGGACTGTTCCGACCATTATTATGAATGCTTCATCGTGACCGGTATAAAGATAAAGAACATACAGAACAATAATACATCCATTTATTCTTAAAAACACAGGGGAATGCACTTCATTGAAGTGTTTACAGAATCATGTCAAATGAATCCTAAAAAAAATGTTTTGAAATGTAGCCCTTGTATCTTTTGACTGGTAGGCATTGTATCGTTGGCCAGCCTGATAAAAAATAATTGGGTTATTTTTAATTTTGAAAACATGACCAACACTTCATTGAAGTGTAGATATAAAACATGTCAGGCAAAATACAGGTCAGAATGAATGAGGCACGTGAACAAGTCATTGAATAGAATTTGCATTTGGAAAGTATGGCAACAACTGGAGAGTTCTATTGAATTGACATGCGTTTCTAGATTCCATTAATCATTTCAACAAAAATATTTGCAGCTAGTTGAAAGTATCATTTGTGGGTATTGGTAGATCTGAAAAAAAAAAATTGTTTTTTGCCAATTAATATGTGCTATCAGGCTTAGTTTTCCAGTTATGTATTAATGCTCATAGGGGATTGCTCTGATGAGGCAGTGGCATAAAGCTATGAGAATTTGTTTCGACATGGTCGCTCTGTTTCGCAGTTAATCTGTTGCAATATGCTATAGAACAACACTGCTTTCCTTACGATTATTAAATGTGATAGGTAAGTTAACTTTCAAAACATGAACAAAGATATTATGGGCGAGAGGATGGTTTAAAAAAGACTGGTATATAAGACCGTTAATTTCTGACGGTTAATTTCTGTATCTGTTCATTTGACCCGTATGGAGATAGGAATCATCCAAGAGTCTTGATTACTGAGTGACGTGCTTGCCATTTGTGTTTGATCACCCTGATGTGTGTGTTTATTTTGACTATTGTGAAAAAAATTGCCTGCAAGAACATTACCATGAATAGTTCGTACAGTGTGCTTTTTAAAGAAAATGTCATTATTGACCTGACAAACACTTCATTGACATGTTGATAACTCTCGCATCAGATTACCATGAATACCAAGTTCAGTATTTCTGTTGCACTTGCGTTTGTACATTGTACATGAAACTTGAACATTGTGAAAATAGTTAGACCAATGGCTTTTCTTAGTCCTCAAAGGAATAGTTTGATGAGGCATTGACATATTGCTAAAAGGACAAGTTTTGGAACCGATCCATTATGGTATTCGATAGGACACTTTTATCAAGTCCAGTTAAAAATTTACTATGTATGGGTACAATTACTGAATGGGCTAGGTTGTTAACTTTAACAGACATGAACAAAGACAGTGCGGACGAGAAAATGGTATGAAAAATACTTTGGTATACAGGATTGTTCCGATTATCAATATGAATGCTTTATCGTGACTGATATAAAGGAGAATAGTAGGTCCATTTCGTCTTAAAGACACGAGGAACGCTTCATTGAAGTGTTTACAAGATCGTGTGAAATAAATCCTTCGAAACATGATTTTAACTATTCCAGTGAACTTATTCAGGATTGTGTTTTTGACTGGTATGATTAAGATTAATTCAGGATTTTAATTTTGAAGATATGACCAACACTTCTTTGAAGTGTGGACAGAAATCCGTCCAGCAAAAGGTTTGTCAGAATGAATGGGTCACGTCCCCATGTAAAAAAATAGTAAACAAATTGGTTCACAGAAGTCTCATTTGGAGAGCGATGTTGAATTGACATTGTGTGTTGATCAGATGCTGCTAATCATTACATGTGAAAACAGGATTTATGTTCGTGAAAAATGCTGCAGTGAAATAGCAGTTACAAGGAATGGTAGACTTGGATGAAAAATTTTTTTGGGACAATAAATATGACATAAAAGTATGTTGACAAGGCATGTGAAAACCACTGTAGCTGTTGAATGCATCGGTTCAGTTGACTGAAGGAGATGAAAATCTTTTTTGAGTTGTGATTACTGAACAAAGTGTTCGCAGTTTGATCACCTTGATGTGCGCGTTTTCATTTACTATTGCGAAAAAAATTACATGTAGGAACATAATATATAGAGATCTAGTTTGTATAATATGCTTTTAAACGTCACAACTAACCTGACAAAAACCTCCGTGAAGTGTTTGCTAGACTCGCCTCAAATTACCTTGCATGTTATTAATGTTAAGTTCAATATTCCAATTACATTTGCTTCATATTTGAAACCTAACCGTAGTTAAAATTTGTAAACAAGTAGGATTTCTTAACATTCGAAGGAATACTTTCAATCATTGGCATAAAGCTGTAATATTTATGTTTTGATGTAGTGGATTAGTTTAGCAACCGATTAGTTACACTGTCCAATAGAACAGCTTATCAAGTCTTGGACAGACAGACACACACAAAGAAAGCTGCGTTCTATTATGATCATTGAATGTGCTAGGTGCTTAACATTGAGAGACATGAACAAAGATACTGCGGATAAGAGGATGGCCTGAAAAATACCTTGGTATTAGGGAACATTCTGATCGTTTTTATGAATGCTTCAACATGATAGGGATAAAGAAGAATACACGGTCCATTTATTCTTGATGACATGAGGAACACTACTTTGAAGTGTTTACAGTATTATCTTAAATAAATCCTTCAAAACCTGCTTTAAACCATGCCATTGTATTGACAGGCATTGTACCTTTGACTGGTACAATAAAAAAATAATTGGTGTATTTTAATTTTGAAGCAGGGATGCCAATTATGCGGATCTCTGGATTTTTCAACGTTTTTAGCGGCGGGAAAGAAAATCCGGATTTTTCTCCACTTTGAGCAGCTGGGAAAAAAAAATCCCGCGTTGTCCAGATAAGGTTATGATAATGAAATAAACGGAAGCCAGAAGTTAGATTTTTTCCAAACTTGCTGAATGCGCGCCCACGCAAGGTACAAGTCTACTACTGAATGGGAGGCATATCCAGATTTTTGTGCCACTAATGGTTAGAGGAATACCGGTGTTATATTTAGCACTCCAACTCGCAGAGAGAATAATTCCTATTAAAAAGTGTAATCAGTGCTGTTGTTCTAAGTTCATCATTTTCCATAAATTATAGATTATATGCAACAGGAGTGATATGGTAATGGATAAATTGAAGATCAGGAATTAGGGGATGTGCTGGACAGATCCGTGAAAAACAAGTTTTAAGTGGCCATAGCTTTTAGAAAGAGATGTCAGTGGTGCTTTTTTATTCTGATTACATCCCCAAGTCATAAGCTGAAAGACAATGGATACATGTGGTGCACCAGAGAAAACTATGGCATGCCGGGAAAGAAGGCACTCAAGATCCACGCTTTAATGAATTGTCACATCGTGAGAGTTCGATTCCAACAAGTTTCAAAGACATTAAAGAGAACGAAAATGCAGCAAAGTCTTCAGCAGCTTGTTTGTGATCTTGGTTTGAACCATTGGATCCAGCTCAGTTTGGACTCTGCAAATCAAAGCACTACTCATTGTCATATGTGCATATTTTATCAGAACCAAATAAGAGATGACAAATGTACTTTATTGGTAAGGAGACGGTAAAATAACATACATCTTGTTTAAATTTCACAGTGATGTATTTAAAATATGTTTATGAAATGATAGGTCAGATTTTTCTCTTAAGTGACAGTTTGCAGTTCCCACCCCTGACTATGGCTATTCCTTGTTGTGTGTAGGTATATTTATATACAGTAGACTTCACTTGACACAAACCCGTTTAACGCGAAATTTCTGTTTACANCTCGTCCAATTATTAGCAAACAAATCTGTTTATGGTAGTTGCATTTGGAAAGCGTGACAACAAGTGGAGAGTGATGTCGAATTGACATGTTGATCAGATTCTGTTGTTCGTTACTTGGGAGGCTGCATTTGTGTTTTAGAAAAATGCTGTGGTCAATCAAGAGTTATAGGTTATGGTAGTGTTCAAGAAAAGAATTGTATATAAAGTTGTGTGAATACCACTGCAGCCAATAAATGTATCTATTTTCTTGACTCGGATGAAGATGGGATCTTTCAAGAGTTGTGATTGCAGTTTGTATTTGATTACCTTGTTGCATACGTTATCACTTACCACTGCGAAAGAAATGAAATTGCCGGTAGGAATATAATCAGAATAGTTCGTATTTTATGCTATTAAAGCATATATCGTTACAGATCTGACGAACACTTCGGTGAAGTGTTGTAGCTTTACATCAAAGTTTGTCAAGTTTGATATTGTAATTATGATTGCTCTGCACATGTACCTTGAATGTAAAATTAGACCATACGGATTTCTTAACACTGTTAGGAACACTCCAATTTAGCAGATTCCGACTTCAGCAGAAGACTTGCAGCATAAAGCTATAAGAATTTTCAATGTGGTCGGTTAGTTTTGCCACCAATCAGTTATAGTAGTTAATCAAATTCAATAATTAAAAAAAAGAGAGACTGATTTCAGTCATGTTCATTGAGTGTGTTGTTAGTTACAATAGAACAGTTCGTTGTTTCACAAGAAAATGCTTCGTTCGGTGATGATCGTACATGATGAATATGATAGATGTGTTAGCTTTGGAAGACCTGAACAAATACATTGTGGATGAGGGGATGGTTTGAAAAACAGTATATAGGACTGTTCCAGTAATCATAACGAGTGGTTCATCTTGAGTGGTATGAGAAATAGTAGGGCTTATTCATCTTGGAGACACGAGGAACGCTTCAGTGAAGTGTTTACAGTATCATGTCATAAATCCTTCCAAATGTGAGGGTTAAACCATTCCAATGAATTTGATAGGAATTTTGTAATAGACCGGTATGATGAAAGTTAAGTGTAATTTGATTTTGAAATTGTCACCAACACTTCATTGAAGTGTTGTCAGAAACATGTCAAATGAAATACTTCAGAATAAATGGGGTATGTCCTCTCAAAATTGCAAGTGAACAAACCCATATTTAAAAGTTGCTTTAGAAAGTACAAATTAGTACATTAGTCAGGAACTCTCAGTAGAATGATGTTACATTGACATTCATATTGCTTAAAAATGATAATTGATAGATTCTGTTTATCATTAATTAAGAAAATTGTATCTACTTTCGCGAAAAATGCTGCAATGGATCAGTGGTGAATATTTTATGGGATGTGATAGAAAAAAGTTGTTCGTAGACAGTTATTACTTTTTAAAGATCCATATGTTGAAAAGAATGAGAAAACCACTTCAGTTGATCAATGTAGTTCTTTCATTGACTCGAATGGAGATGTAGCTTTGAAGAGTTGCGATTATCAGAAATTGTTCTATCACCATCATGGGGTGCATTATTGAGAAAAATGTAGGGATGTCATCAATGAATCGTTTTTATAATATGCCTTTAAGGAAAACTTTCGTATTAACCTGAAAGTTAACGAAGTGTTGGTAGCCTCATGTCAAACATCCTGAATGTAGAGTTCTAAATTCCCCAGTGAATTAGACTTGCAGGATTTCTGTAGGAAGATTCCGATGGAATTGTTAGCATGAACTAAAAAATTATTTTGCTGTGATTGATTAGTTATTTAATGTACGAAGTTACAGGTTAAAATGCATGACAAACAGTCTTCTGATCTAGATTGAAGTAGGTACATTTTATTTAATGAGATTAAATATCGGTCTCAGCATTCTTGAGCAAGAAAAGAACGCTAATGTAGAAATCAGTGACTCCTCATATTTACACTTGTTTTTTATTGTTTTGTACAAGAACANTACAGAATGGTGTCAAAAATGTATGGTATAGAGGATCATTATTTAAGGATTTTTTAAAAAATAGTTTTTGTCAAAGCCAGCAATGTGAGGAATTAAAATATTGCACTCGGATCACAGTTAAGCTCATTGAAGTGTTTATTGAGTTATGTCGAATATATTCTTTCAGAAAAGCGAGTTTACACCATTCAAATTCATTTGGTAGGCATTGTATCTTTGATTGGTTTGATTGAAAGTATGTTGTGTATTTTAATGTTACAAATATAATCAACACATCATTCAAGTGTTGTGCAGCAAAATACTGCTCAGAATAAATAGATTATGCCGACATGGAAATTTTACTGAACAAATTGGTTTATGGAGGTTGGATTTGTAGTGTATTACAATCAGTTATTCTTAGGAGGATGATGTTGTGCAGTTTATTAGATACAATGTTTGGTAGATTTAGGCAAGTGTCATCTTTCAAAGATATTATTGAAAAATATGTGAAAACAACATGGTTCAGTAATGAAGCTGTTCTAGTGACTGGAATGGAGATTGGTATCTTTGATGGGCAGTTATCATTGATCATTATAAAGAAAATAATTAGAAGCTGTGTGATAGAATCGTGAAAATACTGTGCATAGTATCAGGTTGTCTTTGGCGCGACTTTTGTTGGTACATTAAAGTGTTAGTTGTAAACAAAATTTGACCAGTGGAATTTAAAATATTATATAAAGTATGGCAAAGCTCGTTAAGAACACAATTTGCGTTGACCGATTAGATAGGATCCATTGGTAATACTTGTAGAATTATATTAAGCGTCTGTGCTATATACAGACTTTGGATCATTTGCGTCCATATTGATACCGTTGGTCATTTTGGATGTGTATGTTGTGTATCAGGTCAGTATCTCCAGACTCTGTAAAAGCTCATGTCTATGGTCGATAATGTGTGTAATCTTGTGTCCTTGTGATTGATACCACCAGTACATTGCGTTGTATGCCATGTTCATGAGCGTTACAAAGCCGTGTTTGTATTTCATCATTCATGCCATTTGTTTTGATCCATCCCATATGCTGATTGCTACAATTGCTTTTCCTATGCTCATGACAGACAACATATTGGTATATTATATCCCATGCTTCCAGATCCACATGAATGATAACAACATCGTCGGTATATATATCTACAGGTCCATGATCGATTCAAACTATTTCCCATAATCATGATGGATTTTTTAGTATACCTTATGTCCTGGATTGATACCAGTTGTGTTATGTACCCTGCCCATTAACTATACAAACAGCATTTGCTATGTCCATGAATCATGCAAAATGTTTCCCCGCTGGTAACTGATGCCACTTGTGTTGACATGTCCCATGTCCATGATTAATACAGCATTTGTGATCGATACCAATTTTGTTGGTATATCTCATGTCATTGATTAATAGAAACAGTTTTCCATGTCCATGGCTGGATACCAACTGTGTTGGTATGTCTCGTGTCCATGATTAATAGTGTTTATTTACTATGAGTGATGCCACCTTTTTTTGTGTGTNTTTACAGGAATTGTTTCCCATGCCATGCCCATGACTGATACCAACTATGTTGGTATGTCTCGTGTCAGTGATTAATACAATATATCCCATGTTCAATACCAACTTTGTTGGTATGTTCATGATTGATACCAATTGTGTTATGTACCCTGCCCATTAACTATATAAACAGCATTTGCTATGTCCATGAATCATGCAAAATGTTTCCCCGCTGGTAACTGATGCCACTTGTGTTGACATGTCCCATGTCCATGATTAATACAGCATTTGTGATCGATACCAATTTTGTTGGTATATCTCATGTCATTGATTAATAGAAACAAGTTTTCCATGTCCATGGCTGGATACCAACTGTGTTGGTATGTCTCATGTCCATGATTAATAGTGTTTATTTACTATGATTGATGCCACCTTTTTGTGTGTGTCAGTGTGTCTATGATTTACAGGAATTGTTTCCCATGCCATGCCCATGACTGATACCAACTATGTTGGTATGTCTCGTGTCAGTGATTAATACAATATATCCCATGTTCAATACCAACTTTGTTGGTATGTTCATGATTGATACCAATTGTGTTATGTACCCTGCCCATTAACTATATAAACAGCATTTGCTATGTCCATGAATCATGCAAAATGTTTCCCCGCTGGTAACTGATGCCACTTGTGTTGACATGTCCCATGTCCATGATTAATACAGCATTTGTGATCGATACCAATTTTGTTGGTATATCTCATGTCATTGATTAATAGAAACAGTTTTCCATGTCCATGGCTGGATACCAACTGTGTTGGTATGTCTCGTGTCCATGATTAATAGTGTTTATTTACTATGAGTGATGCCACCTTTGTTTTTGTTTTGTGTACGGCGGCGTGTCCATGATTTACAGGAATTGTTTCCCATGTCCATGACTGATACCAACTATGTTGGTATGTCTCGTGTCAATGATTAATACAATATTTCCCATGTTCAATACCAACTTTGTTGGTATGTCCATCATTGATACAAATTGTGTTCCTGTTGTCCGTGATTAATATAAACGTGTTTCTCTTGGCCATGATTAATACTAGTTGTATATCTTGTGTTCATAACGGATACAATGATTAATACTGTGTTTGCCTATCCTGTGCCCTTGATTTATGGAAACCGTTTCCCATTGTTACGATTGATACACACAGTGTTGACTCACAAATCCTGTGTCTATGATTAATATTGCATTTCCCATTGCCATTATTGTATCTCGTGTCCACAAAAATCCACAATGTATTGGTGTTTTGCGTTGCAATTTCCTGCGTCTATGACCATTATTTAAGTATAGTAACAGATCAACAATCAATATTTCGAAATGTCTTAGTATTTGACGTAATTATCTCTGATGAGTGCAAACTGTATGCAGTTCTGTTGCCAAGAAAATTGTGATGAATCCTGTGTGCATGTGTGGTTGAGACAAATTGTGCTATCCCATGTCTGTGTGTGATACAGAGTTCACATTCGTAATCATCCGGTTTCAGTTATCATTTAATTTGCAAATTATGTTTGTCTCTTTAATGTCTGTAATTGTGCAAACTTTATTCCAGTGTCCATGTGTGTACTGATCTCGTTCAGACTATATTTGTAGTGTGCATAATCAATACAGTGTTGGTATTATTTTCCGGTGGCTGTGACAAAAAGAAACTGAAGTAATATTCCTTAAATCCATGTCCATGATGAATAAACACTTTGTCCATGAATGGTTTAAACAAACTGTTAAATGTTCTTGTCCCATATTTGTGATTTTAAAGAAAAAGAACCTGTTATCTCCTGTATCAGTAATCGATGCAACCCTTGGTAGCCGGTGCTCATGACTAAAAATCTTTTATATCCGTGATTTGTGCAAATTGTTCTCAGGTGTGGTCCATCAGCAAAGGAAACCCGAGTAATATTCTCTCTGTTGGCGAGTAATGTGAACTGTCTTATTCTGAAGATAGATGCCCATTATGTTCGCATTGTTACATCCCGTGTCCATAATCAAGAGAAGCCATGTTAATATATTGTGTGTCCATAATAGATGCAAATTGTAGTATGCATCCCATGTCTGTGACAGATGCAAACTTGTGGTATAAATATCTTGCGTTTAACTGACGAGTAGGAACTTGCTCATATATTTGTGATGGTGTATTCAGTGTCTCCTTTTTTTTTCTAAAGTTCAAGAGCTATGATGTATTTAGTGCCTGCGATTCAAAATGCTGAGGTGCTGTAAGTGTGTGGTCTGCATGTCACAGGTTTAGAATGAAAGTTGTATTTGCACTGAAAATGGTCATGAGTTGCACAGTCGGAATTCTGAGTACAAGTTTTTGTGATGCATGTATATTGCGGGAAAGTTGTTGAGTAATAAAATGAAATGGTTATGAATAGTTATAGCTATGCAGAATGGTCCAATAATGCATTCTAAGAATATCATGCCTTATATGAGACTAGCATGTTCTCAGCCCCTTCCGTTTGACTAGCATATCCCATCCCCTTTTCCACCGCCTTGTTGCATTTTGCCATTGCAGATGATCATGTTGTTACCGTTTGTTTCAGCCGTATTGGGTATTGCACTCACCATATTCTGCGTAATCAAACCCAGAGACAAAATCTGGCGCTTCTATATCTGCTCGCAGACTTGTTTGATACAATTGTGTTGAATTAGGCTGTGACATTTTTTGCTGTTTCCTTGGATCAGTTCGTTGTTGCGTTTTGATTTAGTCAGTTAGATGATACGTGTAGAGCCATTATTTTACAGTAATTTTGCTCAAGATGCTGGGCCATATTGCTGTTCCGATTTGCTTTTCCAACATGTTACGTGTAGATTTCTTTTGTCATCTTTAATGGACCAAATCTTCAAATTATGTTGCCTTTTATGTTGTTTGTAATATCAAAGGTTTTGTTTTATTTAACTGGCTAGACAAGTAATTTAGGTTTTTTCCAAATGTTCTTATCTGGAAAATTAACTGAAAATGTGTAGTGGTACCTGCAGATCTGCAACATCCATTCCATCAGCTTTCAATTTTGCACCAAATACATTTTTATTTTCCTTTATTGATCTGTAAACGGACCTTGTTTATGTACCTCTTTCCATCTTATTAATTTTTTTTTGTTAAAGTGTATGATTTTGTTCAGTGGCTTTGCGGCGTATTTTTAAGAGATGCTTGAATGTGATCGTTCCCGCACAGCTTTCTTACAAATACATCTATTGCGTTTTGAAATGTGAAAAGTGTGATTTTCCTTTTTTGCCCGAAGTTGATTCAAATTTGGTTTTATGCATTTACCAACAAAGTTGTGTGGAAGTAATTTATAGCTTCTCAGTATATTCTTAAAACAGGGAACTTGGATATGTGTGCCTGTGAAAGTAACTAATACTTGTTGCTGATGCACCCAATAATCATTTTCTCTAGGAGCATTCTATTTAACAAACCATATAAGATTTACTTTTGTCTCGTGTATAGACCTGTGTGTATTCCACAATTTTTTAGCATGTGTTTTAGACAAACCTGTAGGTTCAAGCTGCGGTTGCAACTGTATGATATTCAGTTAATCCAAGGTATCATTATGTATAACTTTAATGGTTTGACTGCACTGCACTTCACAGTTCACGATATTGTTGAATTGACGTTGCTTGCAAATCTTGTAAAAAAAATTTTTTTAACGTATTTGAACTCGGGATGTATATTTACGGCCGTTTAGAGACTAGCTTTTTCAGGAGCCATGCTCATTAGAAAAATGAATGAAAAGCAGTTATGTCTTTACATTTTTCTATTCTCTATCCATTGTTTTGATATGGGAACTGGGATCGAAGAGCATGAAACTGTCGTCACAGTGTAATACGAGTGGTCATTGTTAAGTTAGTCATGTTATTATGTATTATCACCAACCATATATGTAGACCGTCTCTGAAACAAGATAAGAATATTGTTGCATATATTCATTCTTATAATTCTTGTTACGAAATATAGTTAGCATATAATGGCTCACATTATGTCTTGCTGGCCAGTAGTTCTATCCCCCTTGCTGTTGAAATGTGGATGAAAAGGTCTGTTCAGGTTGGAATAATTAACCCCAATTGTATGCAACGTTTCTGCTGGCTTGAAAGCTTGATCAAACTTATTATGTTTCTGTGTACTTTCCATGGCCTGATTTTTTTTCCCCAAATGGTTTCACGCTACAAATACTACTGCAAAGTCTCTTTAATCCTGCAGTGTTCACAAACCACTAAACAGTTTGCCAACCATGCATGTTATACAACTTTTGCGCTAAGTATAGAATGCTTATGCTTGGCCTGTGCAAAAACATATGGAAAAGAATGAAAATTATCACATGGAGTCTGATCTTTATGTAGATTCAGGTCTGAAATACATTGTTATGTACAGAGCGGAATGATAAACTAAGGAGGACAGCAATGCACACACTGAATGGGAGGTGGTATGTCGGATGGCATTTGAAATGTTGGATAAAATCAGTTGGAATTGTACACTGAAAATAACATGAAAGTTGGGGAGAGTATTTGAAGGTTATAGTAGTTATACTTGCGGCAACTTGCACATGGAATTGTGAAGATGAGGGTTGAAAAATTGATTCTTTGGTTGGTCTGGATGCACATGGATGGAGCTGCAATAAGAGTCTTTATTATTTGGATCACAGAAATGAAAGCTCAATGCGCGAGGAGTGATATTGTGAAATGCTGTAGAATATGGAGGTGGCTGTTGGAAGAGCAGAGGGAAACTTGAAAGAGCATGGCAGAGAAAAATGCAAATGGTGGTCAGCTTAATGTGGCCTATGAATTGAGAGGTATTTGAGTGTCGGAGACGAGTGTGGATGAAGGTACACTTTGGCCAAAATATTGAATGGGGAGAATATCAATCGGTGATAACTGATGTTATGATGTAGGAAAAGTCATCTTGTCTCGTTAGCTTGCTTTGTAGAGTGTGAAAACAGATCAGACAAGACAATTGAAAGAGAGATGATAGAGAAATGTGTAGAAGCAAGGAAAAGTGGAGAGTGGTTATGCCGACATGTGTGTAGGAGGAGCAATAAAACAACAGAAATTTGCGAAAGAATAGAAAAAGAAGCAGACGGGAAAAAAAATTCCTTAATGCGGTTCTCTGGAAAGCCTTTGATATTGTTGCAGGTGGAAAGGATTGGAAGAGAAAATATGGTCACGTTGCCTGGGTACTACTGTAGCATGAAGACTCAACAGTCAGTCACTGGCAAAGAACGGGCACTGTGCCACAATAGGAGTGGAAAAGGAGGCATAAGAAGTGCATCAGCATTATATGGGAGGGAGGGAGGGCAATGATGGTGCCCACTGGGCACCATCACTTACCACTGTGGTCACACAGTGCAACACCTCTCCAGTAGAAAGAATTGTCTGCAAATAGCCCATTTAAAATTGCATTGCTACCTTGCATACTGCTTATCCTGGAGGAGCTTAAAGGATTTGGTCTACATCATGAGCTTGACACTTACGAATTATTATATCGCTAACCAAATAAACAGCAAAGATTACTTTGTGTATGTTGCAACAGGTGGTGCCATAAGGACCAAGCATACCACTCGACTACATTGCTTTACATGAGACAGTTGAAAAAAAAAATTCTTTTCCACGTACAGGATTTCTACCTCGCATAGACTTGGAGAAGCTCAGTCTGAAGTCACATCCTATGTCCAGAAATCGCCACTGTCACTTGAAGGATTAAGTCGGTGTTATCATTACTGAAATATGCTGTAAACATCCATGTAACTGATTCCACATCAAAGCTTACCCAATTGTTTGCTTCACTATGTGAACTTGACCTTCTGGCTCCACCTAATGCATTAAAAGTGCTTGCAGCATTAGCAGAAAGTTGCCTGAACTCAATGCAACTTGAAAGGTCACATGGATAATTGGTTTGGGAATTGAATCATAAATTACTGCAGGAACTGGGACCATCATCAATTAACTGAAAGAGGGGCAGACACCATTATATTTATTTTGCCCATTGTAGGCAAGACATGAGCATTCACAGTGAGAAGATCACAGGAAGCAATCAGTCCACACAACAGGACATGAAGAAATTTCACTGAAAAAGCCCTGTATTGAGGAAAATTATGCAACCATAGACATGGCAACAAGGACAAAACATTTGGGAATGGAGAGAGGTGGTTGAGAGGGTTAAAAGTTGACCTGAAGAGTAACAGGCTAATTTACCTCAGTGGCTGCTATGAAGTTTGGATGAATGCTTTGCATATGGGTCACTCTATACTCCATGCAAATTGCTTCACTTCTTCAATAGTAAGATACTAAACATTTTTCGCGGTTGTTGTCAACTTAGCTTCAGTGTCAGTATTCGGAATCTGCTTGATTGCTTTGGTGGGAAGTTGTCAGCTTCATTTTAGGAACTTGCTGCATTTGGCTCACATTGTCTCCTTGCTCTGTGATTTGCAAAGAATTACTTTTCTTGTCTCAACCACATCTTCCTCCTGATTGCTAGGATGCCACATTTGCAACTAACTCCAGTGATATAAGTGTAGGCCATCCAAGCAAGATTTTACATCTTCTGCAATTACTGTGGTCTAGGAAAAGACGTTCCTGGTACTTGGGTAGGGTTTTACATTTGCCACCTACAACCACTTCTGTGATATTAGCTCACGGATACCCTGTAGAATATATCTTCTGCTTACAATGGCTTCCACAGTCTACGAGTAATCATGGAATTGACCTCCACCGATCCTTGTTATCAAACACTAGAATGGACACTAATATGACCACTATTTGTACCGGAGATCGGAATGGTCACTGTAGACCCTTGTTATAAAGATTCCATTGCTTCTTCTTATAGACACCCCTACTGCTGCGCACCCTTCCTTCCAAAATCCCCAAAGATCTAATTGCAAATTGCTTCCAGAATGACCCCTGCAAGTCCCTTATTGCTATGAGATTCTAAAAGACAATCCCATTTCAGAATGACCGCAACAGGCCTTTATTATTATTGAATTCCAGAACATCGTATTCCAGAAGCGCCATCACGTTCCCCTGAAGCTATAGGATTCCAGATTGACCCTGCAAATCCTTGTCAGATTACAGAATTTCCTTGGCAGTTCCTTATTGCCATTGTATTCCAGAATGATCACCGCAGGTCCTTGTAAGTATCGGATTCAAGAATGAGCTCCATAGGCCCTTACTGGTATCGTCTCGGACCGTCGCAGGCTATTATTGCCTTTGTATCCAGCTGTCACAGACCTTTACTACTGTCATATTTGACCATTACAGGCCTCATTGCTATCGTATCTGACCATTGAAGACCATTACTGCTTCACACCTGACCGTCACAGGCTCTAATTACTATCACATTTGACTTTCACAGGCCATTACTCCTATCATATTTGACCATCACAGGCCCTTGCTGCTGTTTTTTATTTTTGCCGGCCATCATAGCTGTCGTATTTGACCCCAGCAGATCCAGATAGTTAATGGGCCCTTACTGCTAGACAATTCATAGCAACCACCAAACGTTACTGCCATCATTTCAGAACATCACCAGCAGTCTTATATTGCCATGACATTCCTGAATGACTACCGCAGGTCTTTGTG
Source organism: Ellobium chinense (assembly GCA_033807755.1). Taxonomy (NCBI): domain Eukaryota; kingdom Metazoa; phylum Mollusca; class Gastropoda; order Ellobiida; family Ellobiidae; genus Ellobium; species Ellobium chinense. The sequence goes on from JAWQUT010000266.1 coordinate 84,523, forward strand.
GCTGTTGGATTTGAACGCACACCACAGGCCATTATTGCTATTGTAGTTGATGCTCGCACACCCATACAGCTATGAGATTCTAGATTGACCCTGCTATCACATTCCAGAACAACCGCCCGTCTTTTATTGCAATTGGATTTCAAAACCGCCACAGCAGTCCTTTATTGCTGTTAGATTCCAGAGCCTTCCCTGCTATTTGGAGTTCAGAATGACTGCTGGAGTCTCTTATTGCCATCAGATTCCAGAACAACCGCCAGTCTTTTATTGCAATCAGATTCCAAAACCGCCACAACAGTCCTTTATTGCTGTTAGATTCCAGAACCTTCACTGCTATTCGGAGTTCAGAATGACTGGGAGTCTCTTATTGCCGGCTGATTCCAGAACGAACCCCACATTTGTCTATCAGATTCCACACCAATCGCTGTAACATCTTGTTACCATATTCCAGAACAACCACTACTGTTGCCCATTGCCGTCCCATTTCAGAATTACCACTGCAGTTCTTTATTGCTATTGGATTTGAGAAAAAGCTCTGCAGGCCATTATTGATATCATAGCTAGCTGTCTCGGGCTTTTATTGCAATCGCATTTGACCATACCAGACCCTTGTTGGCTACCGATTCCAGAATGACCGCCGCAGGCCCTTATTGCTATCAGACCCAAAACGACTGCAACTGTATCTTACTGCTAATAAGATCCCAGAACAACAACCACAACTCTTTGCTGGATTTCAGAATAACCAGTACAGACCCTTATTGCTATCATATTGGACCATCGCGGACTCTTAAACCTCTGACCCTTACTGCGATCGCATTCCAGAACAACTGTCCCTGTCCTTTATTGCTATCAGATTCCAGAATGGCAGCTACAGTCCCTTACTTATTGCTATCAGATTCTAGGATGATCACTGCAATTTCTCATTACCTGATTCCAGAACAACTGCTGAAGTCCCCCCCATTGCCATCACATTCTAGAATGACCATTGCAGGTCCTGTTTGCTATTAGAATTCAAGAATGAGCTCATCAAGCCCTTACTGCTATTGTATTTGACCATCACAGGTCCATACTGTGATGGTATTTGACCATCACCAGCTTATATTGCATCCCAATTTGACCATTGCAGACCCTTTCTGGGTTTCAGAATGACCGCCACAGGCACTTCTTTATATCGGATCCCATCTAGAACAATTACCACAGGCCCTTATTGCTATCAGTCAGATTCCTGAACAATTGCCAGAGATTACAGAACAGCCGCCACAGCCCTTTACAGCTATCAGATTCCAGAACAGCCGCTACAGCTCTTTATTACTATCAGATTCCAGAACAGCCGCTACAGCTCTTTATTACTATCAGATTCCAGAACAACCGCCACAGCCCTTTATTGCTATCAGATTTCCATAACAATTACCACAGCCCCTTGTTGCTATCAGATTCCGAAACAATCGCCACAGCCCCTTATTGCTATCAGATTCTAGAACAACTGCCGTAGGCCCTCATTGCTATCAGATTTTAAGTACCTTTCCAGCAGATCCTTGTATTGCTGTCAGACCCAGAACAACTGCCACAAGCCTTATTGCTATTGAATTCCAGAATGACCGCCGCACTCTCATTGCTATCATATTGCAGAAAGACCCCTGCAGACTCGTTGCGATCAGACACCGTTACGATCCCCCACAGGACTTCATTTGATGTTAGGCAACCTTTTACAGCTTGCAAATCTTGTGCTGTCAAACAACAAAATGACCTACTCGGACCATTATTCGATTTTAGAATGACCTCTGCAGACCCTTTTTACCATCAGTTTCCAGAACGATTGCCACGGCTCCTTACGATTGCCACGTTTCTTATTGCTATCAGATTTCACAACCACCGCTGAAGGCCCTTTTTGCTATCAGATTCTAGAATCTTTGTTTGATTCAGTACCCCCATCGCAGACCTTTATATTGCTACCGGATTTGAGGGAGACTGCCACAGGCCTTTCCTGCAACCTTTTACAAAGTTTTACTCCTTGTAGAAGATGTTTAGTGCTGCCAGTATGGTGACCCCCTCCCTTCAGCAGACCTCTTCTGCTATGATCCCATCAGGCCTTAATTGCTCTTGGATACCACATTTGCCGCAGGCCCTTGTTTCACTCTAACACCGAATTGCCCCACACACCCTCATTTTCTGTTGAAATCGCCTCCGATCCTTATCAATGTTGGCTGCCATGCTTGACGCTATTGGGACTTCGTTGGATTCCGGTAATTTAAAGCGCTCGGCAATTATTTTCACAGCAGAAAAACACTAAAGGCCCTGGTTACTCCTATAGTCTTTCGTTATTGGACATCAAAATTGCCTCATCCCGTTTTCAAGCTGCTGACCGTTGCATTATGGTTTTATTATTGGACATTAAAATTGCCTCATCCCGTTTTCAAGCTGCCGACCGTTGCATTACGATTTGTTATTGGACATCAAAATTGCCTCATCCCGTTTTCAAGCTGCCGACCGTTGCATTACAATCACTGCCTTCATCTTAAATGTCCACATGTACATACGCACGTAGCAAGCAAGCAAATCTATGCATCACTCTGTGACAGTTATGTATGAAACATCATCTTTGCTCTGTCGGAGTTCACAACAGTATCAAGTTTTATACCTTCAGATCCATATGGGGCACACTGCTTCAGGTCTTTAAACATGTCTTCCCATGTCTACTATGGGTGCATTCCTGTTAGTCCACAGAAGCCATACCTTTTCCAGTCAGCACAGGGGTCATGTCTTCAGCATAATGCTGGGCACACCGCATCAAGTTATAGGCCACATTGCGTCAGGTCTTCATAATGTACACCTCTAGGCAACATCAGGCATTCTTCGTGTTCTGCGTCTGGCACACTGTCTCTGGTTTTCATAGGGTACACTGCTTCAGGTTTTCAAAGGGCACACTTCTTCCACTTCCTTCGATCATCGTAGGGCACATCTTCTTCCACTCAATCACAAAGGGCACCCATTTTTTCCAAACTGCTTAGGGCATACCTCATCTGAATCAGGCGTACCTCCTAAGATCTGTGCAGAAAGCACACTTCATGAGACATTCAAAGGGCACATCTCTTCAGATCTACGTAGGGCACGTCTCTTTAGATCTACATAGGGCACATCCTCAAGTTGACACAAACAGCAGCCTTCATGAAACCACACAGGACACACCTTGTCAGACATGCTCGAGGTACGCTACTGGCAGGTCTGCATTACGTCTCTTCATACATACATACTGCTCATGTTGTTACAGGTCTTCATAGGGATACACCAATATGGGAAGTCCCAATGGGCATTGCACATCTCCATAGGGTACACCAAAAGTCGTTAGCGCCTACTGCTTACACCAGCCATAGCCTTGGAGCATACCATAGATCTCTGCAACTCTTACAATGGTCCACACAGGGGACATTGCAGATCTAAAAAGGGACACTAGTGGTCTGCAGGGCGTACACCAGCCATCATCTCCAAACAAACTAGATAGCTACAAGCAGTGGGTCCAAAGACACCACCGGTCACCATGAAAACATTTTTTAAGTCTACAGTATGAATATTATGCACACAAACGGTCCCTGCAGGGCACACTATACATCATCGCAAATAGCTATGGAAACTACTAGACATCCCAAGCAGGAGACACCGCAGATCAGAGAGCATACTACCATTGGTAAACCCACAAGCCTACTTGGGGACACTTGTAATCTACAGAGCATACACTAGCCATCATCTTGGTGCACACAGTAGACCTTCACAAAGCATAATTGTGGTTCACACAGAGGACACTTGCAGTTCTACCAACTTGAGAACTTTAATCCTCTTAATTTACACTAAGCATACATCAGCTGTCTTAAGGTACTCCATTTGTCACACCTAAAAAGTTCAAAGGTCTATGCAGGGCATAATACAGGTCTACACAGAGACACTGTAGTCCACAAATACACTTAGTTTCCTCAGGACACCTTGGATCTCCAGAAAGTATAAGGGGGATATTGCAAGTCTTCATAGGGGCACAGGAATAGGCGCCGTCATCTTAGGGCATCTTCATAGGGGCACAGGAATATGCGCCGTCTTCATAGGGTACAGCATATGTTGCTGCAAATGACACAATGGTCACACAAGAGACATTGCAGGTCTACATACTGATAGGAACACTCTTGGAACACACCATAGATCTCCGCATATTAGTGGTTTACACATGGGACATTGCAGATCTTCATAGGGATACACTAGGAGACTACAGAGGAAAAAACTACAGTGCATACTTGCACAGCGCAACACACCAGCACTAGCAGCAGTCTACAAAGAGCACATCTGTACAAGCACTAACAGTCTGACTACTGGCAACATTAGCACTTCATCACTTTATGATATCAATCACCATAACAATTTTTATAGTATTTTTTGTGATCTTCACTTTACCTGCCTTAACTTTGTTTCTCAGGCATAACTTATCTATAGACTACATAATTATATTATTTGAACACCAAATATTTATTTTTTTGTTATTTACCTGTATGTTTGATCTAATGGATCACATAGGGTACATAGTTTTTTCTTCAAATTGTCAACTAACCTTGTAACTTCCTAAGTTATTATTTAACTTTTTTCTCTCCCCCCCC